>JANVCL010000006.1:6642310-6653784 GCA_026546855.1 Erythroxylum incrassatum | reverse complement strand
GGACAAGTGAAGGAAATGTCGCTTGAATGATAAACAATCAATGGTTAAAATTCCAATCTCATATAGATTTGACGAAGGAGCTAATATTGATTGGACAGCTGCCAAACAATACGACTCCACAATAACCTTGGCAAACTGTTGGTCTTTTAGCCAAGAAAGAGCTTCCCTTATAGACATAATTTCGGCAAGAACTGGGTCAAACAAGGCACGAAAAAAACTTGAAATAGCAGTCACAAATCTACCTCGTGCGTCCCTAAGAACCGCAGCAAAGTCTTCCGTCTGAACATCCTCTGGAGAAACAACGAACTCTCTGTCTTCTTTCTCTCGAATAGAGAGCCTTTGCAACCCTGAATCCATGAAGCTAAAATAAAAATTTAAGAAAGACCAACGTAGAAATAATACCTAGATCTTACCTTACACATGAACGACAAGACCAACACTTGCACTTGTAGAAAGAGAGAGAGGCAAGACCTGTTCTCGTAAGATAGGACCTAATCTATTATGATTTTCATAAATAGCAAAGTGAGGCAACTCTTCTTAATTTTCTTTTTGTATTATATATTTTTTTCATGGACTTTTTTTCTGAGTTGTTTACTAAATGTTACTGTTAAGAACTAGTACAATCCTTTAGATTCTCCGATTTTGTGTCGCAATGAGGAGATTAAGATAACTTACAGAAATGATCGTCAAAGGCACTTGATGTCAAGTGGGAGAAAAAACAAATAGTACCAGAAACAAAAAGACAAAGATTCCTAGCTACTTGTCATAATGCATAAATGTAGGTTCATACACCAGGAGCCTGAACTGGGACTCTTGTAGTCACATCAACATAAAACGTTTAAAAAGTCGATGAATTTTGATAGCCTCAGAAAATTAACTTAACCATAATTTATAAAGCTTTTGGCTTTCTTCTGAATGCACCGCACGAAAATGACACGTATAAGCATCAACAACTGTAACAGAATAGCAGTATGTAGCTCCCATTCGTCCTGACATTTAACCTTTTCTTTTTAATATTTCTGTAGGTAAAAGACACGTGTTGAAGGGCATGTCCAGTAACCAAGTGTGAGATTACAGATCGAAGGCTGTTCAGACGAGACTTCAAAGGTTTCAGCATCTAAATTGTTGATAATGTTTAAAAATATACTTTTAAGTATTCTTCCTGGGCGTCTGTCAGTTTTCTGAATGTCTGTGCCAATAATTATCACGATTTTCAGATTCCTTCAATGTATAAGCTAAAATAAATAAATAAAATACTCTGTTAATGTAAGTAACGCTAAAAGACTACGTTTCTATGAATAATATCTTATGGACCAATAATGAACATCTTGCAACGACGGCGATTCAACATGAAACCAATGGTAGAACATTGTGTCTTTTAACACGACTCTTCAAACTATAAAACTAAGGATTGTTAGATGAATTTGGTCAAAACAGACCTAATATTCTTGGATTTTTCCAACACATGAATGTATGGCTTTAATAATGTAAGTTTCAGTGAGGAAAGTTAGTGTTTGTATAATGATTGGAAGTTCAGTTCGCTTGTGAGTTCTATACATTGGATTGCCAACTCTAATTGAGAATTTTCTTGTTGCTGCTCAATCTCTCATGTAGTACTGAAAGCACCTTATCGTCAGCTCATTTTTCTTGAGGCCAGTAAGTGGAAAGGTTTGGATCACTAAATAAAATTCCTTGATGAAAATGACGATGTCTTCATCAAGTGATCCACCAAAGTTCAGGAGAAAATGTAGATGTATTTGCTTAATCTTGTATTCCCTTGCCCTTTGACTCATTATAGTGCACTAGTGACTTGAACTAATCATTAGCAATTAGATGTCCCTCATGTGCATCCTTTGTGGTTGTTTCTCTATAACCACAACTAGATGATCCCTTGATGCGCAACCATCTTTTCTCTCCTTATCACTTTATTCTTTTATCAAGTTCGTTCGATTTAAGGATCAAATTGAAGTATAGGGTCCAACCTACACTACTCTTTGATCTCCTTTCTTATTTCAATTACTAGAATCAAAGGAAAGAAATTAAAAATAAACTAAAAACCAAAATTAATAAAATTAGTAAAATTAGTTTCCCGGCAACAATGTTAAAAACTTAATCTACTTTATATCTATAAGTGTATAGAGTCAAGCATAGATCACTTACTAAAACTGGAGTGATTCTAAAGTATCAATCTCATAAAAAGCTAGTCACTAATTTTATTAATCTTAGTTAAACAAACTAACTAAATAAAACTAGAGAGTTGATTTAGGAGGATTTAATTACTAAACTAAAGAAAACAAAGCAAACAAAGTAACACAGAAAAATTAATAAAAATAAATGTTAGGGATTTGGGGTTTGATTGCAAGGGATTCTTATTATCATACACAATTGACTATCTAAGTTAAAATAACAATTAATATAAAGTATATCTGCCTTCTGTTGAGGCACATAAGTATATCTAATTAGGTGACTACCATCTATCAATGTATAATTTAATCTAATCAAATTCATTAAGTATAGTTAATCTATACGGCTATTATTAAAGTCTAGGATATCATTATTCTCCATAATTAAAGTTTTATTCTCCTAGTGCATATATTTTACTTCATTTTTCATTCCTTTATATAATCCCTAAGGTTGAATCTCTGGTGACCAATTATAAATCCAACATGAATATTAAAGAGAATAAATTCAACTAATAAAATAATCAAAATATGTATAAATAATTGAATAAATCTTTATAAGTTACATACCTAATCTAACTAGGGTTTTTATCAATTAAACATAATGAAAATTAAGCATTAAAAATAGATCCTAACATAGAAGAAAAATGTAAAAGAAAAGAATAAGAGAAGGTATCAAAAGCTCCTCCAATCTTTGCTTCAAATCTTCCTACAAAGAAAAACTAGGTCCTTGAAAAGATGTTAAATCATATGAGAACTCCCCTAGGATATTCTAATACAAGTATTTATAGTTAGGGTTACAAGAATAGAGTTCTAAATGACTTAAACCTGAAAAATTATGCATCGTCGTAAAGCACGAGAAACAATGTTATGCTAGCTCTAACATCGATAATGTTCTTGTTCTAGAACGTTTAGTCTTTATAAGTCAAAATGTAAATAATGACTGACACCAAGTTGTAATCAATGCCAGTTTTGTATTATTTGTCTTCTTAAATTCAAGATGAATCTAATGCTGGTCTACGATCAACTCCAACAATGGTCTTATTATTCTTCTCAATTGATCAGACCTTCAGGAAAGACAAGTCTATTATCTTGATAAGTTTAACGTTTATTATGCTTTGCTCCACTAATTCTCTACGTTTTAACATCTTTGACTTAGAATTAGCTTCTACGGTCTTTTATAAAGTTGTTTTTCAATCTTTTTTTGTCCTAAATGACTCTAAAATATCATCGATCAGAAAATTGTTGGAAATTTGCAATGTATCTTGTGATAGTGCCTTAAATTTATCAACTATAAGACAGTGAACTAAACATTAAAAAAATAATAAAATTAATACAGAACACATTACAAAGATGTCAAATATCAAGTAAATTAACCCACATAACATGTAAACTGTTGACATATCAAAACCTAAAAATAAATTTGTTAAATATTTTCTTATTGTTCAAGGTAATATTCGAATCAAACATAATGCATCAGCTGAAAATATGCTTACTTGTGGCATAGATGTTTAGGTCATACGTCCAAAGAATGGTTGTAAAGATTAGTAAAGAATGAGAATCTTCCAAATTTAGATTTTATCTAAGTACATATGTAGAATGCATTAAAGTAAAGGAAACTAAATATAATAATAAAAGAGCAATAAAAAGCACTTAGCTTTTTAAGATTATACATATTGTTGTTTATAAACCATTTAAGCTCCATCTTTTGGTAAAAAAATATTTCATTACTTTTATCAAAGACATCTCACGATATGGTTAGGTTTACTTGTTATTCTTGTTTTAGAACATTTAATATTTGTAAGTCAAGGTGTAACCAATGCCTGACAACAAGTTGTATTATTGCCAGTTTTGTATTGTTTCTCTTTTTAAATTTAAGACGAGCCTCTAGTGTTGGTCTAGGATGAACTTCGGTGTTGGTCTTATTATACTTCTTAGTTTATCAAACCTTCACGAAGGACGTATGCCTATTATCTCAATAAGTTTAACATTTTTGTGCTTTTCCCTACTAATCTCTCCACTTTTTGACATCTTTAAGTTGGAATTAGGTCCTAAAATCCTTTTAAAAGTTTTTTTAATCATTTTATCTTTCAAATGACTAAAATATGATTAATAAAAAAATTTAGGAGAAATTTGCATTATATCTTACGTTATCTTCTCAAATTCATCAATTATAAAACAATAAACTAAACATAGAAAAACATAATCAATTCATATAAAACACAATATAAAGATGCCAAATACTAAGTAAATTAACCTTAAATAATATTTAAAATATCAACTTATAAAAACCTAATAATAAATTTTTAAATTTTTTCTTATTTGTAGTAATGTTGGAATCAAACATAATGCTTTAGATGAAAAATTTGCTTACTTATAGCATAGATGTTTGCGTTATGTATCCAAAGAAAGGATGGAAAGATTAAGATTCTTATAAATCTAGATTTTATTAATCAAAGTATATGATTGGCTTACATTAAAGGAAAGGAAAGCAAATAAAATATAGTAAGAAAGGAAGCAATGCTTCTTAAGATTATACACATTGTTAGTTGCAAACCTTTTAAGGCTCTATCTTTAGGTAAATGATATGGTTACGTTTGCTTATTGTTCTTGTTCTATAATGTTTAATCTTTGCAAGTCAAGGTGTAACCAACACCTAACACCAAGACGCAATCATTGCTAGATTATATTATTTCTTTTCTTAAACATAAGATGAGTCTAATGTTAGTTTATGATCAACTTTGATATCGGTCTTATTATGCTTCGTATTTTCTCAGACCTTCACGAAAGATAGGCACCTATTATCGCAATAAGTTTGACATTTATTATGTTTTGCTCCACTAATTTCTCCCCTTTTTCACATGTTTGAGTTAGAATTAGCTCCTAAACTCTTCTATAAAGTTATTGACCATCATTCTATCTTCTAAATGACTCTAAAATATCATCGATGAGGAAAATATGAAGAAATTTGCACTACATCTGGCGTTATCTCCTCAAATTCACCAACTACAAGACAATGAACTAAACGTAGAAAATATAATCAAATTCATATAAAAACACATTATAAAGATGCAAAAACCAAGTAAATTAACCCCCAAATAACATATAAAATATTGACCTATCAAAATATAATAATAAATTTTGTTAAAATTTTACTTATTATTCATGGTAATCATATAATCAAACATAGTGCACTAAATAAAAATATGCTTTCTTGTGACATAGGCATTTGGCTCATATTTCCAAAGAAAGATTGAAAAGATTAGTAAAAAATGATATTCTTCTAAATCTATATTTTATTGATCTAAGAGTATATATGGATTGCATTAAAGAAAAATAAACTAAATATAATAATAAAGGAGCCATAAGAAATACTCGACTTCTTGAGATTATCCACATTAATGTTTGCAAACATTTTAAAGTTCTATCTTTTAATAAAAAATGTTTCATTACTTTTATCAGAGACTTCTCACAATATGGTTATATTTATTTGGTTAAGAAAAATTTCATGCAGTGGAATACCCTTTAGGTATACATAATTGAGGTTGAAATACAATGAAACAAAAAGATTCAAAATTATAAGATCTGATAGAGAAGATGAGTACTATGTGAAATATGATGAGTTAGGAGAATCTACATGTTCATTTGCAAAATTCCTTGAAAGATATGACGCGTGTGTATAATATACATATGCTAGGCACACCTTTACAAAATAGTGTGACAAAAAAGTATAATAGAACATTGATAGATATGGTTAGGAGTATAGCGTGTAACTCCTCATTACCTATATCTTTATGGATGTATGCCTTTAAAACTGCTATGTATTTATTGAACATAGTCCCTAATAAGCTAGTTCTAAAAACTTCTTTTAAATTGTGAACTAGAATAAGACGTGGTTTGAGACATTTGCATATTTGGGTTGCCTAATAAAGTCAAGGATCAATAATCCTCATGAAAGGAAATTAGATGCTTGAAAGATTAATGGTTACTTAATAAGTTTTACCTAGAGAACTCTAAAGGATTTAGGTTTTATGGTGCAAATTATAGTCCTAGAATCATGGAAAATTGAAATGCTAAATTCATTAAGAATGGTAAAGTTAGTGGGAGTAATGAATGACAAAATATGGATATAAAGTAATAGTAAGTGTTTCTTTATCCATAAACGCTTCTTAATCCTTTTTTTTCTCCCAAATATTGTTATACTAATTAATTAATATATAGATAATATTGAACAACATTTAAGTAAGAAAACATATATTACTCTAAGTGTTGTTCTAGTAATTGATGAAAATGTAAATAAAATTGAATAATATTTGAATAAAAGGACACACCCATAAGGTAATAACTCACAATTACTTGTTATATATGAACCGCGAGAAATAATACCTTTGAGAAGATCTCAAAGAGAAAGAAAGTCAATCATTTCAAATGATAATGTGATTTATTTACATGACTCAAATTTTGATATTGGAATTAATAAGGATTTGGATTGATTTTCACAAGTAGTAAAATGCACAGAGTTTGAAAAATTGGTTGATTCCGTGAAAGATGAATTAAAATTTATAAAAGATAATAAATTTTGGGATCTTTTTAAATTGTCAAAAGGTTATAAGCATGTTAGGTGTAAATAGATTTTTTTTATACTAATCATAACTCAAATGGTAATGTTGAACAATGTATGGTCAAACTTATTACCTAGGGTTATACGTAAAAGGGAGGTGCCAATTATAAAGAGACATTTTCAGTTGTTTCAAAGAAAGACACATTAAGGATTATAATGAAATAGGTGGCTTAATACGATTTGAAGTTACATTAAATGGATGTGAAAACAACATTCTTAATGAGAATCTTGCAGAGGAATTATTTATAGACAATCTTGAAGGTTTCTTAAACAAAAGTTAAATGATGTATAAACTTAAGAAATCAATATATAGACTTAAAGAAGCTTCTCAATAATGACATCTTATACTATAATGTCTCTCAGTTTTTAAGAAAATACTATTGATCAATGTATATACTGAAGGATCAATAGGAGTAAGATTATTTTCTTAGTTCTATATATTGATTATATTTTACTTATTACTAATGATTTGTGCATGTTACTTAAGAAAAAAGTCTTTCTTTTTAAGGGTTTCAAAATGAAAGATATGGAAGAGTCACCTTGTGTGATAGAAATTGCAATTTTCTATGATAAATTATAAGGATTATTGAAATTGTCTTAGAAAGGTTATTTTGAAAATTTTTTAAAGAGATTTAAGTGTTTAACATGAATTGTTCTTATTAAAAAAAGAGATTTTTAGTTTTATGCAATATCCAAAAAAGAATATAGAATGAAAAGACATAGAATCAATTCCTTATGCTTTAGTTGTAGGCAGTTTAATATATTTACAAACTTGTATGAGATCGAGTTTTGCAATCGAAATGTTGGGTAGATATAAAAGCAACCTTACGATTCTTCATTATAAATATACAAAGAAAGTGTTAAGATACCTATAAGGAACTGCTGATGACTTATGGAAAGGGGTTGTATTAGTCCTTAACTTAGGCCTCTATTCAATGGTCGCTTCATAGGTAGCAAATTTCTGCATGAAGAACTACACACTTATGTATTCAAAGTATAATCATTTAAAAGTAATTATATACACAGATGTAGATTTTATTAGATTTTCTTGATAACAAAAAGAAAATCTATATTTAGTTATATGTTTCTTTTAAAAAATGGAGTGATAATATGGAAGAGCACTAGATAGTTTATCATTGCTTTACCTATTATGAAAGTAGAGTTTGTGGTATATTTTGACGCCATAATTCATGCACTATGGTTGTGGAATTTTGTTTTAATACTCAAGGTTGTTGACAATATTACTTAACCACTAAAAATTTATTATGATAATTTCATAGTAAGTTTTTTCTCCAATGAAGACAAATATTCCAAAAATGTCAAACCTATATATATTATTTTACTATTAAGGAGGAAGTTCATAAATAAAGAGTATTTATTGAGCATATTAGTACTAATTTGATGATAGTAAATCTATTCATTAAGGGTTTATAACCAAAGACATTTAAGGAATATGTATATATAATGGGTCTTGGTTTTACCATTAAATGATATTTGTTTATGATGATGTTAGCACTTTGAGCTCATTTATATATTTCTAATTTTGCATTCTACCTTATAATAGAGTACATATTTATGTTTTGATATTTTAACAACGAAGTCTATAAAACATAGTTGTAGACCATAATGGAATTTGTTTTACTATTCCTTATAGATCTAGTATGGTGAGTAGCAAATATTTTAGGATATGAAAGGAAGTATGTTGCATAGGTAACATAAAACCACTATAACTCATATTTTTTACTTTATCATACAAAGTTATTTATATTGAACTTTTAAATTTTATTTTTTATGAACTTAAAATTATACTATTTAATTTTATAATTATCTTATGATTAGGTTAAGTGGGAGAATGTTAGCATATTGATTAATATCAAGCTAACAAATTATTTATTTAAGCCTAATTAATAATTAAATAATTAAATAAACTTGACCTTTTACTGGATTATATGATATACATACCATATTAAATTATAAAAGACATAAAATTAGTACTTTCCTTACTCTTTAGGCTTTACAATTAACATACATAAAACAATTCATCCAAAGGAACCTCTAAGTAAAAAAGGATCAAGGGATAAAATCAATTAATTTAAAAGGTTTGTTGTATATTGATTTTATTAAACGTATTAAATGTTTTATATTATAGGAATTACGTGTTCAAGATCCTGTAATTAATGTTTTACTTGTATAAATTTAAGTCTTACACCAACTTATCATTAGCTCATAGTTAGTAGTCTACGAATTAAATGTGTAAAAGACCACATTATTCAATTAGGTATAAGAAATAATTTCAATAGTAGAAATATTTTCTTTTACTTCTTAAAGGAAACTAAACAAGTTATTGCAATTGATTATTTCCTTCTTTCTAATAATATAAATTAAGCAAAATATGTCTCATAAGGATATGATGTCGCATCTCGAAAATCTAATTTAATCATATGTCATACCCTTAGAGAATTGTTTTTCCTAACTTGTATCTAACTCTAGCAAGACTTACGAATATGTTCAGTTAATAAAAATAATAAAATTTAACAAGTTGGATTTATTTAATATTATTATGCCTAAACTATAATTTTGACTAATAAATCACTAATGATTCAACATAAATTATTTATCTAGTAAGAATCTTACTTCCTATAAAAGTAAATAACTCAATCACCACCTTTTTAAAACCAACTAAAGCCAAAAGATTATTTAAGATCAAACCTATGATTAAACCACACACTAATAATCATTTGATGAAATGCAACAATAATTACTCTATAATATTTTGATTATAAAGGTAAAAGTAATCCCAATTTAAGAAAAAATCTTTATGACAACTAATCTACTCAAATTAGTTTACTCCTAAAATAATTTATAAAAGTAAAAAACATCAAATTGTACATTTATGAATACAAGTTTAGCATTGAACATTTTATAAAGAAAAGAGACTCACACATTGAAAGTGAAAAAAACACAATGTTATAAAACTAATAAAACAAGGTTCACATAACTATTGAGTATAAAGAAAAGAGACCCAACAATTATATACTTCAAAAAGTTCTGAGCTTTTCTCTCTGATCCATCACTCACTCCACATAACTATTGAGTATCTGCCTAAATTTGAGTTTGAGATGGTACACTTATCACAATAATATATAAAGCAAAAACATAAAAGAGATTAAAATATAATTGAAAATATTATAATATAATTGAAAGCATCGGAGAAAACCAATTGAAATAGGAATCCACTAGCAAAGATTGACATAATTGAAGAGATTGAAATATGATTGAAGATGGAGACTCTGCTAAATAGAAAAAGGCTTTTTTAAGGTTTAAAACGTATTGGTTACAATTTAGAAAACGAGTTAGTTTATGAGTTAACCAATCAATATCATCTATAAAGGTTATTAATGTAAATCAAAATGGAAAACTAATCAATTTTTGATGATTTTTGTTGAATCAATCGATCTGATTCAATTTTCAAAACAATGACTAATATAGAGTTCAGTTGATAGTAGTAAACCCCACCATTAACAAACCTTTTCGCTTTTCCCTCCTTGTTATAAAACATCTTCATTCTCGATCATGTCCATTTATGTATATAATTTTCAATGATGTTGTCACTAAAAGAAGAAAACTTTGGCCAATAACTAGATGAAGAAGGAGAGGAGAAGAGGAAAGGAATTAAGTTGATGGGAAAGACTTGTTCATCATTAAGAGCCTGTTTGGTTCAACTTTTGGAGACTAAAAAGATACTTTTTTCTACCGCAAAAGCTATTTTAAAGAAAAAATGAGTGTTTACCTGTAAACTTCAAAAGCACTTTTAAAGTAGAAATAGCTTTTTTAAAAGTTAAAATATAGCTTTTTCAAAAGCTCAAATTTGGAGCTTTTAAAAAAAACTCCTTATTTTAGCTTTTCAGAGTAGATGTTTTTACATCACTTACGTATATATCAAAAGTTAAGTGACTCTTCTGTTTCTTTGGTTTTGCTCTGTTTATACAAACTCATCTTCTAACACCCAGCAAAAACTCATTTTCTCACGAAACTCATCTTCTCAAGACACGATTAACTCATAGGTATGTTATTTTTTCTGGCATGCTTTTTCTGGGATTTCTTGAATGCGATTTCTTGTTATTTCTGCGTTTAACGTCTGCGTTCTTCGTCTACGTTGTCTGCATTAAACGCTCAACGCAGAGGAATGTTTGCGTTAACTCATCTACATTAACACAGACGACACAGATGTTTGTATGCGTTTAACGAACGTAGATGACGCAGACGTTAACGCAGACCTTCGTCTGCATTGTTAAACGTAGACAATGACCCATTTGTTAACATGCTGAGGCTGGTTCATATTATCTAGTACATTAAGAGCTTCTGTAGGCAGCCCATTGCGTACATAATTTGACATTGTCAATTATGAACCTTAACAAATTCATGATTATGCACCTTAACATCTGACCTTCTCTTCACATGCATACTGGCTTTGCAATCTTCTTTTTGTCTCTTATGTTACCCTCTTGAATTTTCTAATACTGAGATTCCATCAAACTCGTGAGTGAAGATGCTAGTCCCTTAAAGTAGTTATCTAGTTCTTTTAAGTGCACTCAGTGATTCAAAGTAGGCATGTAAAATTGTTTTTAAATATAGGCTGAAAGTAATACATGATGAGTAATTTGTATTTGAGA
>JANVCL010000006.1:6609210-6629015 GCA_026546855.1 Erythroxylum incrassatum | reverse complement strand
GGATATCGAGCTGAATTAGATAATGTCTCATATCCCTTAGTGAATATCCGGTTCATTCACAGCCAAGCCTGAGGCTATATCGAGCTTTAAGCTCTTTTTCACTGGCGACTCCAGTCACAACTGCCTTTATCTTTCATGCATTTATATAATAAAATGCATCAATCATATATGAGCAATTATTCACTTTCACATATCATCGGACCTTAATCCGGTATTCAACATTTAAGTTAAGAATCACACTTTTATCCATATGCAAATGCATATTCAAAACACATTTATCATTAAACCGAGGTCTAGCATTTAACAATCATATTATGTATACTTATTTCATCTCATTCACATACAAGTAGCACTTTGATATCTTCACTTTTAAAAAACTCCTCAAACATCCACTGTTCGGGATCAGTACAATCACATTCATAATAACTCAATTCATAGCATAAACAAAACAAACAATAAAGTAAGACTATCTAGGTCTACTCACAGTATGCTCAAGATTAGCATTTGCTTCCAAGGTCTGGAAACGTTTGGATGATGGCGCTCTATAGGTTCCTCTATATCATGAAAAGCATACGTATATCACAATGTTGTACAATTGTATAAGTGTCTATAGATGTACACATATGTACATTAAATATGTATAAATGCATGTTTAATGACATTTCCGGGTGTATAACCTTAATACATGTCTCATAACTAATTATCAAGATCTTTGAATCATTCCTTATCACTTAGAACACTCTTTTTACGTTAATAATTCAGTCCTACTTAATTGGGCTCATTTAATATCATTAACAAGCCTAAACATCTCATTGAACAATATTGATCATTCATAAACGAACATCTCTTGGGAAAAAAGCCATAACTTTTGCTATAGATCTTGGATTAATGTATCTTTGGATAGTTTCGAAGAGGACTTATAAATCTACAACTTTCGTGAAGATTCCCAAATGAGATTTTGCCAAAACACACGGCCATGTGAATTCACACGGGTAGCCCATGTTTCTTTCGAGTCTAGTGGTGTTTTTGCATCAAAAATTAACCGTGTAACCTTCGGGTTTACTCAATTCTCCTTCTCCAAAACCCCTCCAATGGATCATACGCCCATTCTAACCTCACTTCCACTCATAATCTTCTCAAATTCACCTCTTTTAATGTAATTATCACTTCATAACCATTCAAACACCAATTAGATTTCATTCACTCTCAATTCTCCACTTATTTGATTTATCATCTTAAGTGGATAACTTCTTTAAATATATCCTATTTCAACTCAACATCATCCATGCACATTTCATATTCTCTACTTGATCATAAACACCCAAAGTATAACACATTCTCATACACTCAAAACATAACACAACATAAACATTCATCCAGAAATTTTGTTGCACCCAGTTCTTAATTTCATGTCAAAATTTGGGGATTCTTAAAGATATAATTTAAATTCTTTGTATTCATAAGAATTGTAGCCATATGTCTCTAGTTTAACCCCAAATCAAGAATCATCGCAATTGAACAACTATAGAAGAAGTTATGGCTAAAAGACTGAAACATACTCAGAGATCATGTTGCTGCAACATCTTCCAGCTCAACTATCAAATTTTGTTTCCAAATCTTACCCTAACACAACTCATACCAAGATCACCTTTTCTACCCCAACACTCCTCATTCTCAACCCCATTTTAAATCCAAAACATTCACAAATCAGTTCATGATCTATATTTGATCATTAACCAAAAACAAAATACATATATTTTTCCATTCATAATTGATTTTCCACACTCATCCTAAAACCATTATATGGATCATCCAACTTCCAAAACATCTCTATAATAAATCATGGGTCATTAATGATCATTCCCAATTACAAAAGCATGACATTTACATAGATTTTTCACCATCCATGTCACACACACACACAACTCACCTAATTAAGTTATCAATATCACATTTCTCATCATTCTAGTTTCATTTTAACAATACCCATAACATTTAAAGCATAACTTACTTGGTTTCACTTCAAATTCTTTAAAAACAACACTAGCCCTAGCTCCCAAGCATCACACGTTCATCATCTTCTTGAAGGTGGTAGAGATAGGTTTTTAGTGACAATGAGGAAGAAGATAGCAAGAACGTTAGTAGCAAATGGAGGAAAGTGTGATCTTCAAAGTTAATATGGTAGTGATTGAAGAAAATGAAAATGATGAAGGAGAAGAGAAGAGAGCCACGAAAATGATGGAGGAAAGTAAAATAAAGCATCAATTTCCCCTTTGTAAAGAGAAGCATCGTGAAAGGCAACAAAAAAAGGGGCTTTTAATATTAAAAGAGTAGTGGGCTTAAGGCATTCACATGTCCAATTTCTAAAACATTTGATTGGCTCTTTCATTTAATTAGTTCCATCAATTCAATTTCTACTCCAATTGTTCCCTAATTTTCAATGGCACTTGTTAATAATTCCTAAAGTCATTTATCAAAATTTCTATTGCCATTAGTCAATAATTTCTACTACCATTTGATAATTGTTTTGCTACCTGATATTTTTTCCTAGCTAAAATACCTAACAATTTTAAAAAATTTCTCTAAAAATTTCAGAAATTCTAAATCAACAAATATACTCTAAAAATCAGATTTTTAACACATAAAATCACATTTCTCAATATACTCACATATACAAACAATTATACCCAGAAATTATTAATGAATGCATGTACAATTATTTTTATGTGCACAGATTCAATATTCACGTGTATGTGCATACCGTGTAATGCATGAGCTTGAAATGTGTTTCTTAATTTCTCATTAATCTCTTACATTTACTATTTTAGCCTTAACATGAGTAACAGGATGTTATAGATATAGTTTTGCAAAATTCTAGTTTTGCTGCAGTTGCTTTAAACTGTAACTGACGATTGCTTACTATAAAGCAACTATGACACAACTGTTAATTTTCTAGCACAAACGAAAATAGAAAATTAAGTAAGAAATAAACAAATCAACACTCGAGATTTGGTAATGTAATTCATCACACCTGGTTTACATATGTGGGGCCCTCAGTCAGCTTAATCTCTTTTCACTCAATAACAACAATAGTTTAACTCAAGGTATTAAAGAGCCAATTTACCCTACTCTTGATACTATCCCTCGTCTTCACTACTCGTGAAAGTATTTCACTCTTAATAATACGACCACTTAGTGTTAACCTCAACAGAAGATTTTTTAAGTAGTATTTGATAATAAAAAATGAAAATAAAATAACTCAAGTAGTAGAAACAATAACGAACATAAACAAAGACACTTAAGATAAGAGAAACAACTCCCTTAAAAAATCCAGCTTCTTCAATGAAGGAACAAAAAATTGTCCACCAAAAATTCTGTTGTGAACTTTCGACAATGTCACTAAGATATCCCATGCACAACAGCCACGATAAATCAACAAAAACACTAATGTTTCATTACCAAAACATCAAAACAAAATAGCTGCAAACCCATGAAAACTGTTGAATGTTTTAGTCAAAAACCACACCAAGACAACTCAAAAAAAATCACGCAACACTTAGAAAACGTAGCTGCCTAATAATGAAGGATAGATCGTGTAATGTTAAAAAAATAGAGAAAACGAAACCGCTATATGTTAATCAATTAAATAATTGTTTCACCACTTAAACCCTAAAAAAATACAGCTACACACACAATAAAAAATCTGCACGTTGCTCCTCTCGTAAACTAATTAAGAAGCTATCTAAAAATTCTAGTTAATGCGTGAAGTACATAGTTACAAAAGATTGCCCAAATTACCAAAAATTAGCTACCAAAGATAAAGCAAGATCACCGGATTTACAGTTGGCAAATCACACGTTTTCTAGACATTTTTCACTTAAAAATATATCTAGATAGGTCAGAAAATTCACACAACCAATGAAGTAAAACACAACTATAAATTTGGATAGGATCGCCACAAAATCAGCCACCAAAAATAGTTTTAGATACCTAAAATTATAGCTGTCATGTCATCATGTTGCAGTTATTTTTCCCACACAAATCAGCCTAGAAAATTCACGCAATGGGCAAAGAAAAATAACTGTCTAATGTAGATAATGTAACCAAAACATTCAGTTGCCTTAGATAGATAAAACTATCGAATTAGGTTGTAAAGAAGAGTCCAAAAATCACAAAAAATGCATCTTTTCTTAATCAAGATATGGTGATTTTATTTTAATTAAATCCTATTTTGACTAAGATTTTATCTAAAATAAACCTTATCTTCGAAGAATTTCACAAGAGGTAGAATACTTGTAATAATTAAATTCCACAAATAACCAAAGATATCCATTTACAAATAATGCCTAAAATATCATAACACATATCTTAACATTATTAATTTAAAAAATTAGCATATTAATTAATAAATTGATCGGTATTTAACAAAGTTATTAAAGTAAATAAAACTGAAAAGTCAAAACTAAACAAAAAATCAAACGGTTCAAAATTTTTACTATTAAACAGGCCAAATAAATGATTTTTTAATCGTTACTTTTAATGTATTAGGTATTCAATAAAATGTCATAATTTCTATTTCCGTTTATGTGTAGGAGCACCAAATCTGCTTTCCACTTGTAGGTCCATTATTATTACTATTATTATTAACTTTGTGTTTAAAATTTCTTTTAAACTTATGAGAAGTAATATCCCATTTAAGGTTTGGTAGGTAATGAGAATCTTTTTTCGTCTTATTTGTAACCTGTTCCTTTTCAAATTAAATAAGTTTCTATTTGGTTGGACTTATATCAGTAGAGCTTTTGTCAGTAGAACTCTTTCTGTAGATCTTTTCTAAGAAGAATTTTTCTAGGAAGCTAGTTGACTGTTTGACTATTATTTTAAAAAGAGTTTTTTTGAAAGAGTTTCATACAGTACTATTTGGTAACACAAAAATAAAAGGCACTTTAATTTTAACTATATTTTATTTTATAATAAAAATTATTTATACATATAAAAATGATTTAAAGTATATTAAATAATATGCAAAGCACAATATATTAATTATTATATACTTTTAAACCATATGAAACATAAATAAAAATATATCTAACAAAATTTTTTATATAGATTATAACATAAGTAAAACTAATATCAAAAATTAAAATTAAAATATATAAAAAAGCCAAATAATGAGTTTGTAGGTATTGTGATAATTATGTGTAAAACATAAGGACAAGAAAGACTAAAAAATAGGCTCATTAAGTAATCTAAAACATCTCTTCGTAAAAACCATTTATGGGGTTTTTTTTAAGTTCCAAATTTGAGCTTCTTAAAAAGCTATATTTTAGCTGTCAAAAAAGTCATATCTATTAAAGAAGTGCCTTTTTATTTTACAATCAAACACCCATTTTTTTTATAAAAGGCTTGTGGTAGAAAAAATTGCTTATTGACCCCCCAAAAGCCCATTCAAATAGTCACTTACTTTATGATCTGAAATTTTAGGTGTTACAATGTAAATAGAATCTCAAATATCATATAAGTAGATAACAAAGGCTAGACCAATATCATACAGGCGAGGAGAAAGAAGTCAGCTCACTATAACTTCAACAGCTTACGGAATTAGAGAAAATCAACGCCAAACTCATACGGGTGAGAAATTGATTGAAAAGCCAGAGTTACAACTTCAGTTTTACGAGTGTGTCATGTGCCCAAATGTGAGTTATGTTATAATATTTTTACCTTCTTTCTATATTTTCTGTTTGCTCAAATTTTGTGTATGCGTGTGTGTGTGTGTGTGTTTTTTTTTGTTGATATTGTTACCTTCTTTCTATATTTTCTGTTAGCTCGTGTTATTAAAGGAGATAGATAAGTCAAAAGTTCTCTCTTATCAAAGGCTCACTCAAGACTTAAAACTGAAGCATACAAGGTGATTATCAAGTCATATTTTTGCAGTTTATCACCTCGCACGGAATACAGCCCAGTACGAGGTTCCATCGGGAAGATCAAAATCTTGCTCGAGCCTAATGATTTAGAAGATGCAAGGAATCTAAAGTACGCATGACCTCGCACCCAGAGTGAGCTCTAAAATTGTGCAATTGCTCAGTGATTAAAGCTTGTACCGAAAATGGATTTTACAATAAGCACTCGCACCCCTACAACAGAGACCCGGACAACAGACATCCATCTTGACCAAATGGAGATCCAGAAGGAGCAATTAAGCCAAGAGTCTGCATCACTTTCCTTCTTCTTGCACTCAGTTCTGATGATCCCCCAAGTAAACTTGTGCCCTATGAAAAATGCATCATTCATAAGCCAATTTGTAGAAAAGCAACATAAAATACTTCTTAGAAAGGGCAAAGAACACTGATATTGCTCACAGATTTTGGAGTTTGTTCTTCCTTTGGCACCAGTTCTCCCATACATGTCATGTTTTTTTCTCCTTCATCAGTACCTGGGCATTTTCGCTTATAATTTTTCACACTAATCTGTTTAGGGAGTTTAGATTTTGCACCCTTGGCACTTGCATTGCATAGAGCATTTCCTGGGCTGGTGCTTTTCTGCAATCAGTTTTCACATATTTGCCATAGTTTTCATAAACTAGCCAGCATAAACATCAAGGAAATTGGCATGAAAGAACAAAAGAGAGAAAAAAGATTTGCTAGAAAAATATACATTACTAGATGTTCTCTTCTGATTGACCCGATGAAGATTCTTTTCTTCAGGCACATCAACTGCTTCATTTAAAGCTCCTGAATGGATTAAATGCATGGAAGCATCAATTAGATTAACAATTAGTAGAACAAATATCTGTAGTTCTCTTCTACATCTTTTCTAATATATCAAACTCTATAGACAGCATAATATATATTCATAAGCAACTAAAAGATTCAGAAAACAATTATATAATGAAACAGTAACTCAGGCTCATGTAAAAGAAATATTATGGTCTGATTATATACGGCATGCTTAGCTCACCAGATACAATATCTTATGACGTTATTGGTGAATCTACAAACTTATATAAGAGGAAAAGCAAAAAAAGACTACAAGAATATTCTTCTTTCTATAATATTATATGATAAACAAAACTTCAATAAATTTGTCCATTACATATAAGTTCTCTCATGCATTCAGGTCAATGCACCTCCCTGACATATCAAAACTGACACTTGAAAACCACCACCCCATGTGAGTTCCGAAAGCAACCAAAAAAAAAAAAAGATGGAAAATAGTACACTCCTAAACGATAATTAGTGGACAGAGCAGAGAATACAATGGCTACCTAAAAAAGGTAAAAGCTTTACCGTTAGTCTTGGATTGCTGCCTCTTGGATCGGCTACCGATTGCATGAGCATGAGCCTACAATCAAATTCAATATGGAACAGTCATTAACATCAAGCATACACCACCGTTTATTTTATTCTTTTGCAATGACAGCAGTCTGGCAGAGAGTGGGCAATGGAACAGATGAGAGTAGCCAAATGAAAGAAAAGAACCTGCTCCAGAGACTTCAGTAGTATTTCACGGTAACAACCATTATTCTCCTTGAGAGTCTAAGGTTTGAGATACAGAAATGAGAACAAAGGAACAAATCAAAGAGCAGTCGAAAAAATAAAATGTTTTGACCAAAATATACAATCGAAAGCATGCATCAGAAAAACCATGATATTTATGAGTAAGTACACTCTCAAACTCTGATCGCAATTTGGTAGGATCTACATATAAACTGCAAGAGAAATGCAAGGCAAATTAACCAGATAGGTTAAGCAGCAAGAACCGAAATATTCAAGTATTGGAAAGAACTAACTGTTGACAGCTTCCGTATAGCCTGGCAAGAACATCACCAGTTGATTTAGTACCAGGTTTACTAGTTCTACTCACAGCATTCTCATTAACAACCTACAGAAAAGAAAACACTCATAAATAATATTTGTGGGCCGTTTCAAACGAAGGTAACTTTGTGGAATAAGAAGATATCAATCAAAAGATAATTTGTGATGAATGTGACATAAAACCACTCAATAAGTAATGCCGCACATACCACAGCAGGCCACCATGATCCGCAATGCCTGACCCATAATAAATCCCCAGGAATAGGATCCCCTCCCAAGTGCTTGGATTCAACCATTCTCGCCCCTTGATCACTTTTTGAACATTCAATCTTTGCACAAAATCTATCTTCCACAGCTTGCTTTTGAAGTTAATAATCTAGTTTGAAAAGCAGTAAATTCAGCACATCATCGATCACCCTACCAGTTAATCAAGAAGTGACAAACATGATAACAAAAAGCTTTGCACCCACGTATCATGGCATGGACGTAAGATACCTCTACACTGACCAAGCTTCAAATCCTGGAAAGTGATGGGGGTGTGACATTTCCACATATTTAAGTTTTCAGACATAACTAAAAAATAAAATCGATCTTTGCTGCCATAAGAGTATAAGAATCCTTGACTATTTGACTAATTCCAAATATGGCAAGTTAACATTTAGTATGAAACTAGGCGTTGATCAAGTAAATTGTCATGCACCATCTCACTTGAAAAAGTTACCAAGAAAAAGGGTTTCCGCAGCCAACTTATATTTAACTTCCGAAGAGTAAGAGAGCTAGGACATTCCCTCCTCTGTATATAAACTGAATCAATATTGTCGAACTGAAAACTGGAACATGTTGCAAGTTCATGAATAGTAGAACAGAACTTCACTAATCAATAAAAGTATACAACAAAGTCCACAACTTGCTTTTGGCTGCCCTTAAAAGAGTATAACACACAAAATTCGACATCAAGTTCGTTTAACAAAAGCAGGAAGCTCGGATGGAAACATAAACAGACACGATTTCCGACATTTTCTTCAAAAAAAATTCTCGAAAACTTGGTAAAATGTCTGAAAAATCCCACTTTCTAATCACTTGAAAAGTATCCCAGGACTTGCGTCGACGTTAATGCCAAATAGAACAAGAATTTCATGGGCACTCACCGAATCGAGAGACGAGAACTGGGTTTTAACTTTTAGATGGAGAAGTGGCTATGGGGATGCATACTTCTGGACAACTGCAAGTGGAAGAAGTGTGAGCGACTCTCTTTTTTATTCACATGGACGAGAGAGACATCTCTGTCAAAAATCAAAATAGTTGTGTTTCCTCCAATCCGATTGGTTGGTTGAAACTTAGGATGGGAAGTCTCAGAACAGGAGATTCCTTGGTTTTAATAAATGTGTCTTATGATCAATAGATTTAAGTTCAATAGCTTCTTTGTTTGTCAAATTCACAGGATCACAGATCCACATTTTAGCTCTTTTATAGGAATTAGATAAAATATACTTGATATTATAAGTTAATTGATTTATACTATTATTACATCTGTTTTTAATAAATCATTTTTTTTTGCCCCTGAGAGAGTCCGGTAAGTTTTTTTTAATATTTTCTTCTTATAATTAACCTTAAGTTTGTCAACAGGGCCCAAGTTTGGCAATAGGGCCAAAGTCGACAAATCTAGTCCTGGTTGATAAGGCTTGGATAGGTCTCAGATCGGGTTCGAACTCAGGCTGCCCAAGTTCGACAGCCAATTTATACATAACATTGTTTTTAAATATTTTAAAAAACAAATAAAGGTGGGTTGCGCAAGTTTGACCCGATTAAGGGTCTAGTCGGCCTCAAGCCACCCATGGCCTAATCAAGCTCAGGCTTAGGCTGGTAGCCCTGAAGCTCGACCAAGGCCCATTGTCATGCCTAGTTGACTTAAACTTATAAATTATTATTACTATTATTATTATTATGATTGTTATGTTTTCTCTTTTTTTTCTTCTTTTTGTGGGTCTATTAAAAATAATCTTTTTATTAATTATAGATAAGATTGTATATTATTAGATCTCTTTAAATTTTGTATCAGTAGAGTTTACGCTGGGTCTTGTTGTTATTTTTGTTTTGTCTTTTAAGATTAAATCTTATTTAAACAAATTTATAGACAATATTAATTTATAGATATAGAATTATTTAAAATCTTCTATTTAAATTTAATTTCCAATTGATTCAAATCTTCAAATATAAACGCTCCAAACGGCCCAATTTCTAAAAGTGTTTCACTGGCCCCGTATTGATATTAACTTCTTTCAATTTTTACTTTTCTTTATTATTATTATTATTATTATTCTATGTGTGTTTTTGTTCTTCTGCTTCGCGGTTTGATTTACCTCGTCTAAACCCTATTTCTCATCTGCTGTACCCTTTCCACTCCTGTTCTGCCCAAATTGGTTGGGTTTGAGGTTAGATTCAACCCTCTTCACGCTCTTCAATACAACCCTTCAACTACTTCATTTCTTTTTTCTTATTCTACTACGAATTGTGGAACATGTATGAGATTGTTTGAATGGTTTTGTTGTCTCTTAAAAGATATCCTAGTTGATTGTAACGTTTTGAGTCTAGTCAATAATCTGATTTGAAGAGCTATGGTGTGTGTATATATTTGATGCAGTAATGGTGGACCCATGGTGGTCGTTGTTGGGAGCGGCTATACCTGCAGTGATTGCTGGGCAAGCTTTGAGAATGAAAAAGAAGAGGGCAGAAGAGCAGAGACTAAAGAGTGCGAGAGGGCGTGAAAAAAGTTCCGACGAGATTTTTGTTTGCGAGAGGGTGTGCACCTCCAAGAGGATGCTAAAGAAGGTAGGGGCTTTATGCAAAGACCCAGTTGTTGATACTTGTGTCACTGTTTGTGGGGTTTCTGAGCTTGATGCTTGTACTGATGCTTGTGCGAGAACTGTTTGTGTTAATCAACACCAAGTCCCCAACTGGAATGATATTTGTCTTCGGAGGTGCCAAATCGAGTGCCTTCGGTTGTCAAATTCCTCTGTAACTAGTTGAGAGGCTGCCTCTAGCTTCTGCTATTTGTGCTTGAATGGTGAATTATACAATGTAATTTACGGTATTCATTGCAAGAAATTGATGGAAATGGGATGCCGGCTATATTGCCTTTGGTATTTGATATGGAGATGTTCGATTTTGTTGATTTATTGCGCAATTATTTTTCACAATATCTAACATTTGGATAATATGTGCGGCCCTTTTTTGATCTACTGGAAATGATAGATTGTTATGCATTTTGGCCTTGATTTTGCAGCATACGGAATCATATGTTGGGGCTCTGGTTCAACTTTTGGTCTAGAGGAAGCAATAGATTGTTATTCACTTTGCCCTTTGATTCTGCAGCATATTTTGATTTGTTGAGGACTACACATGGAAGTTCTTTTGCTATTAGTACATGTATTTGGAGTGAATACCTGTACTTTTGATGGACCTAGATTAGCTCATACACCACTACGATTCTTTGAACTTATTTTGGAATCATTGCTTGTGTCACAATCAGTCCAGTTATATGGAGCCTTATAACATTGAATAGCTGTGGTGCCCTAGCTCAAGGAACAAGGTTAAAATTGCTTGCATTTGTCTATTGTTGATAAACTTCCGTGGCTTTCCAAATGGTGCCACTATGAAATGCGTTTAGCGCATGAGATAAAAGGCAAACAAAGCCTAGAGAAGTGGGTCATTTTGTTATTTTGTAAAAGCTTTTCGATGGATGCCGGTTGATCTCCTGTTGAAGTAATGGGTCATTGTAGCCTATGAAAGGTATTATTACTTAGTCTTCACTATGCTATTTAGCTCTGGCAACTCATCTTGGAACAGATGCTTGTGCATGTCTTTGACCAAAGTGGTAATCCATAGGTACTCTCAGGCACTAATCGTTGATGTTAATCTTGATTCTTCTCCAACATTTTGTTTTTGTTAATCTAGTCAATGATTGTTAGGATATGTTTATCCTAATAGTTGTTAGGATTAATAGGGTTTGTTTGTTTGAAGTTTGTTAGGATTCTTCTACTATGGTCATAGAATAATAGGAATTCTGTTATGTTTTCAAGCCTATAAATTGGTACTTTTAAGTTTTTATAATGGTATTACAATATTGCTCTAATTTTTCAGAATGAAGAATCCTTTGTTCTTGTGCTATTATTCCTCTTCACAGTGTTTTTTTTTTCTTTTTCACTTTTGTTACATTTTATATTATTGTTTATCACTATCATTGGTACCAGAGCCATATCTGTGAATAGCTCAACCCAGGCTTAAATTCCTTTCTTGGATGGAAAAAAACTAACAATTGGTGGATTATTCAAATGAGGGTGCTTTTGGACACCATGAGTTGTTAGGTATTGTAGAGAATGATGGTGCTAATCTTGACTACATTGATAGTGTAAGCAGTGTACAAAAGGTTGAAAAAGGATAATAAAGTCGTGTATTTCATTCATTAAGGAGTGAGCGATGAAGTTTTTGAGAAGATTGTAGGTGCAACCATGTCAAAGTAAGCTTGGGATACCTTAGCGATGACGTACAAAGGTGCAGATAAGAGTTAAGAAGGTGAGACATCAAATGAACATGTACAGAGAGGAGTACAAAGAACAAGTTGTAGTGCATTCAATTTGAACATATTGTGGTGGTGATTGAAGAAGTATATGATCTATCCTCAATGAATGTTGATGAGGTATTCGACATTTTGTAAGCTTATAAACAATGCATGAATGAGAAAAAAGCTAAGAAACTAATGAAGCAAGCCTTATAAGCCTAGGTCTCCATTAAAGAGGATGAAAGTTGAGAGGTAAGCTAAAAGCATGCCAACTCTTATAAGAGAGGACGAAGAAAAAGAAGTCATTTCTAGAATAATAGAATCCATGACTGATATAACAACGATTATGGAATGGAAGACAACTCAGACAATGATCAAGAAAAATCAAAATCCAACGAAAAAACAAAATCTAACCACCATTAGTATACAGTGATGAATGCTATAATTGTTATAAATAGTCATTATTTTTATGAACGTAGAGATGAAGCGTTCAAGAAGCTTGTTGTGTGCCAGAAAATGATGACGATGGTGTTGACAATCATACTTTTAATTGTCATTATAGGTAGTGAAACAATAAACTATTGTAACTCGTAGGATAGACCTTATTACGTGTCTCAGATCGTTCATGAAAGAGTAAAAATGAAGAAAATACGAAATACTTGATTTCAGCTCCATCCTGAGTTCTGAAGCATTTTCTGATGCCAAAACGAGCTCCAATCTTCCCAGGATAGTTGATGAAGTTGATCACCGACACTCGATTAATGTCTTTCTTTAGTTTCCTTAAGACGTAAGTACTCCTAACAAGTCAGAGGATCTTTATGCTTACGAATTACATAAGTAATTGAAGGAGATCTTAACCTTTATATAGAGCTTCCATATCGGGCTTCACCATCACAAGTCCAATATGGGTTCGGTTCATACTAATTGAGATTCATTTTCCTCCTGAACTTTGACCTATTAATTTAGATCATTTATTGAGTCACTTTATTATTTTTATTAGGATCGAATTACGTAATTTAACTGATATATTATTTAAAAATAAAAAATACAATTAATAGTTGTCCAATTAATAGAAAAGGATAAAAATGTCCTACATTCTCCAAATTAGACAAGTAGTAATTGCAGTCATAACTCAAGTTTAAAAATAGTTTTAAAACGATTAAGTCACGTTACTATATTGGTACCAAATTAAAAAAAAAACATTTGATCCAAAGGTAATGAAAATCTAACATTCCGTCTTGCAAGACTTTCGATACCGAAAAATATCAAATACATGTATTATGTGTGACACAAGTTCAATATAATCACGAATATCTAATACCTTACTAACATGAATGGGAAAATGGAGTGTGACAAACTAAGATGATACCTGTATGATCTAAAATGTATCATCTTCGTTTGTAAGTCTCAATTTCTCTAACTTCATACTAAATAGCATGTGCTAAACTGCAGCAGAGAAATCCTGTTTTCTCTCACTGAATGCTAAATAGCATTAGAAAAAAAACCTTTATGTTCTCCAACTGAATGTTAAACTGCATTAGAGAACCTTTATGGGATTATAAACTTATATCCCCTTATGCTATGTTAAATTTATGGATATCTATACTAAACTGTATGTATCAAAATGACGTAGGCTCAAGGTCAATCTTTATATATGCCCTATGACCTTTAAATGCTTAAAATCGACACAAATCTTAAGACTTTTATATATATTATGACCATACACAAGAATAGTTATTACTGAGGATAAAAGGATGATCATCTATATTAATAAATAATCATAATGTCATAACACATCAAAATTTACAAAATTTTAAGGAGCAAATACAATGATCCCTAACTACTATTGTCTAAGGACTTTAACACGCCCATACTAGATACATGTCTAATAAACACTAGTGGGCAAAGTCCTTTAGTCAAATGATCACCTAACATCTCCTCAGTTCTGATGTGCTCCACTTCAACGTCACCCTTCTGAATCAACTCCTTTATGGTCAATTACTTGACCTCCAAATGCTTAAACCCTGTGATATTCTTGTTTTTGTTACTGAACAACATTGCAATAAGATTATCACAATACAATGAATGGGTCTAGCTATGAAATCTACTACAGATAACTCAGAAATCAAGTTTCTGAGCCAAACCACTTATGTAGCAGCTCCATAATATGCAACAAACTCTGCATGCACAGTCGAGGAAGTTACCAGTGTCTGCTTGACACTCTTCCACGATACTGCACCATCTACCAACATAAAAATGTGCCCCGATGTAGATTTGCGATCATCCAAACACATAGCGAAATCAGAGTCTGTATACCCTGTGAGGTTTAAATTGTTGACTTTCCTGTATTTCAACGTATAATCCTTGGTATTCTTTAGATATCTCAATACTCGCTTAACTGCATTCCAATGGTCCATACCTGGATTAGCCAAATATCGATCTAGCAGTCCGACAACAAATGCAATTTCTGGTCTAATGCACATTTGGGCATATATTAGGTGACCAACTGTACTAGAATGCGGAACATTCCTTATAGTCTCTCTCTCAACTTCATTCTTTGGACACTGTGCCAAAGATAATCTCTCACCATGGGAGATAGGTGCCACAATAGGTTTACAATCAACCATATTAAACCTTTGTAGCACTCACTCAATGTATGCTCTTTGTGAGAGGCTCAGGGAGTGTTAAGATTTGTTCCGGTGAATCTGCATACCAAGGACGAAAGATGCTTCACCTAAATCCTTCATGTCAAAATGTTTGGCCAAAAGTTGTTTTTACCTCATGCAACATGGTCAAATCATTTCACGCGAGCAAGATATCATCTACATATAGTAATATAAAGATAACTTTGCTCCCCCTGATCTTATAGTATAAGCATCTTTCAACTTTGTTTTCCACAAAGTTGAATGAGGTCAAAACCTCGTCAAACTTTAGGTACCATTGTCTGGAAGCTTGTTTCAGATTGTATATTGATTTAGTCAACGTACAGACTTTGTTAGTTGCATCTTTATCCTAAAATCCTTTAAGTTGCTCCATATATACCTTCTCATAAAGGTCACCATTCAGGAAAGCGGTTTTAACATCCATCTGATATAACTCCATATCATAATGAGCTATTATTGCCATCATCAATCCAAATGCATCCTTCGAGGATACGAGAGAGAAGGTAACATTGAAGTCAACTCCTTCTCTCTGAGTGAATCCCCTAGCAACCAGCTGTGCCTTAAATTGCTCAACTTGACCATGTATGTCCTTCTTGGTCTTAAATAGTCACTTGCAACTGACAGACCTACAATGTTGAGGTAAATCAATAAGCTCTCATACCTTATTATACCTCATAGACTGCATCTCATCCTTCATTGCTTCCCACCACATATCTGCATAGGGTCCAGAAACGACTTCTAAAAAAGTGACTGGATCCACAACACGTCCTATATCATAGTTTTGCTCACCTAAATAGACTATATAATCTGGTGAGATAGCAGGCTGCCTCTCTCTGGTGGATCTGCATAACTGCATAGGTTCTTGTACCTCAAAAACCTCTTTCTGAACAGGTATAGGTTCTTGTGCCTACATAGGCACGGTATTTGAACCTACATCTATCAGACCTGACTGTATAAGAAGTGGATACAAAATAATCACAGTATCCGTCTTGCTATCTCTTAAAGGATGTGAAGATCCTCCCTCATCATGGACATAGTATTTCATAAACTTAGCCGTCTGCGATTCCACTATTTTGGCCCCTCCTTTACAGTAAAATCTGTAGCCTTTTGAGTGGACGGGATAACCTACCAAATAGGAATGAGTGGAATAAGGTTGCAATTTGCTCTCATAAGGATTTTATAACCTTACTTTAGCAGGGCAGCCCCATATACGAATGTGTGCAAGACTCGACTTCTGTCCAACCTAGAGTTCAAAAGATGCCTTTGGTACTAACTTACTTAAGACTCTATTCAAGATATACCATGTCTTCTTGATAGCTTTGTCCCAAAAGGTATTCGAGTAGGTTAGTCCTGCTCTGTATTGACCTTATCATGTCCTTTAGGTGCGATTGTGCCTTTCGGCCACGTCATTTTGCTCAGGATTACCTGGCATAGTGAACTGAGCCACTATTCTATCTGATTCCAAATACCTGGTAAACGGACCCTTTTCTTATCCTGCAACCCCATGTCTGCCATAGTATTCCCCTCCCATGTTAGTTCTGACTACCTTTATTGATTTTCCCAATTGGTTCTCAACCTTAGTCTTAAAGATCTTGAACTTATCAATAACTTCAGACATTTCTTTAAGATTATCTATAAACGCCAAAAAATATCTAGCATTGCATAATGTGATTGTATAGGGACCACTAATGTCTATATGTATGAGGTCCAATAAACTAGAAGTGCGAGTTGACCCCTTGTTCTTTATCTTGGTCAACTTGCCCCCTATAACAATCGATACATATTTCTAGATCACTGAAGTCTAGAGTTGGGAGAATATTATCCTTTATCAATCTCTCAACCCTCTCCTTGGAAATGTGGCTAAGACATTTATGCCACAAAATATACGATGTTTCCTTTATGAAGGCTCTCTTTCGAGTAACAGTTTCAGCTACATAAGAAGAGGCATACATTTCAATAGGAGTAAGACACATTCTATATAATCCGTAGGATAAGAAAGCAGTTCTGATATGTCTTGTATTGATAGAAACATTTACAACTAAAGTATGAAATACAGAACAAAAACCTTCTTTATCCAAAACTGATACAAAGATCAAGTTCAGTCTAAAAGATCACATATAAAATGTGTCTCGTAAAACTAATACAAACCCCATAATGAGGTTTAATCCTACATCTCCTACATACAAAACATCCACCCCTTTATTATTGCCAACCATTAACTTCTCCTTTTCTTTAGTTGGCCTTTTCCTGGATCTGAACCCCTACATTGTGGAAGCAACATGGTTAGAAGCTCCACTATCTAACCACCAAGAACCTGATGTGGTTATAGCTATATTGGATTCATTAATCATAAGGGCCGAGGAGTTACCTGATAGTTCCTGCTTGACCTTTCATAGCTTTTACTTCTCGCAATCAGACTTCCTACGCCCCTTCTTCTTGCAGAGGAAGCACCTCGTACTCTTTAAGTCATGTGACCCCTTAGCAATGCTGGACTGTCCAGTCTAAATCCTAGGAGAGGGCTTGGGTATCTTACCTGGTCGACAAAATCTACAAGTACACAGAGTCATTCTAAGTACCTACAAATTAGGTATTCCAATCTCGTCTCCCTCAAGGACTAAAATACTCACTACTGAATCAATTCTAATTACTTGAATAAAAGTGAAAAGAAACTTAAAAGATGATTGGATTTGAGTAGACAATAAATTGTAAAGACTAGAAATAAACAAACAAGTGAAATTTTGATGATTTAAACTTAAGGCTTTGGCGTTCATCAATTTAAGAGATTGATCAATAAATTATGGAATTGATTGAATTATAGGTTATAATAACAATTACACAACTTTACTCATATTCTCTCTTAAGACATATAAGAATACCTAACTAGTTGATTACCATCTCTCAATGTGAAACCTAGCTAGTTAAATTCATTAAGAACAAGCAACCACCATTTATCACACTAGTTTAGGATATCTCTATCTCTAAATCTAATGTGTTTATCTTCCTAATGCATAAATCATATTTCACCTCTCAATTCATCATATGATTCCTAAAGTTGCATCTATGGTGATCAAGCACAAAAACAACAACAAAGTTCAACAAATATAAACATAACCTAAGAATTTTCATTGAACACCAATCAATCCCCCAAAATAGGCTACATCCTTCACCCTAAATGGGGTTTAGTTCCAGAACATGATAACAAAATCCATACAAATAAAGACAATTAACATCCAAGAAAGAGTAGAGAGAGAAGGTAGAGAGAACACAAAGCAAGATTGTTTCCAATGCTTGATTCAATCCTCTTTTCTCTTCCTCTTTGCCTCTTTTGGGTGCCTCCTTATGTTGCAATCTTATTTCAGTGTCCAGCCCCATTTTTTTCTTCTTAAAATTGAGTATTTATAGTGTCTTGGGCTAAAAGAAACCTAGTTTTTGCTAAACAGGGGAATGCAGATTGTCCTAGTGCCGAAAAAGTCTGTTACACGGACTTAATGTCCGCTAAGTGAACCTTTTTAGGTCTTTGGAGTGAAATTGGCCCGTCAATGTCCGTTAAACAGACATCATGTCTGCTGAGTGGACCTTTTCAGGTCTCTAAAGTGAAATTGGCCAGTCAATGTCCGTTAAGTGGACATCATGTCCACTGAGCATACCTTTTTGGGTCTCTAGAGTGAAATTGGCTAGTTAATGTTCGTTAAACGGACATTATGTCTGCTGAGCAGACCTTTTTAGGTCTCTGGAGTAAAATTGGCCAATCAATGTCGGTTAAGCAGGCATCATGTGTAACAACCCATCACCGATGGGCCAATCAATGTCGGTTAAGCAGACATCATGTGTAACAACCCATCACCGATGAGAAGAGTAGAATAGTCATTTGGGACGGGTTATGAGTGTGTAAACTTGTCTCGACATGTTCATGCATAATATGGCCTACACCTACACATGAATAATAATTCTTGTATATGCACATGACTGTACATGCATTCATGACATTTTCCGGTATATGTGTCTATTGTGAAAAATGTGATTTTTGTGCTTGAAAATTTAATTGGAGTGGGTCTTTGTGAGTTTTGAATTTTTGGGGAATTTTAAAAAATTTTCAGGAAATTTCGGGGTACTTTTTTGGACTAGGAAAAATATCAAGTGGCAAACTGGTTGGTGATCGGTAGTAGAAATTACTATCCAATGGTACTGAAAATTTAGATACATGATGGTAGGATTTATTAAATTGAGCCATTGAAAATTGGGAGATGATTTGTGTAGAAATTGGACTAGGGTTTTAAGAACTACTTTGTGGAGCCAAACATGGCCTTAACTCCACTAACATTAATTTAATTCAAACTTTTCCCCTTTTAAGTTAGGCATTCACGATGGTTTTGCTTAAATAGGTCATTTGGTGTTTAAGTAAGCATTTCTCCATCATTGCCGTAGGTTCCCTTCTTCCTTGCTACTTTTACAATTTTTGCTCATCTTTTCCACTCTTTTCCTCTTTGTTTGCTCTTCCTTGTTCATTAAAATTCAACCAAACCCTCACCCCCCTCAAGTGATGATGATAATCGTCTATGGTGTTGGGAGGAAGTGATTTTGTGGTCTTTGTGAAGAGTTGAGGATTTGGAAACTTAATTAGGTAAGATTTGTGTTTTATGTCTTGTTTTGTTAATTAAATGCATTATTTGTGATGGTTGTGAACCTAATTGCATGCAAATTGTGTTGGTGTAGATGGGTATGAAATTTGCTTGTTTAATTGATGATTGATGAGGTAGGATGTGATGAATGTAA
>JANVCL010000006.1:6577761-6609110 GCA_026546855.1 Erythroxylum incrassatum | reverse complement strand
GTTAGGTGCATCTTCATATGCTCCCAACTCTGAGGTAGTGAACAAATCACAACTTGCACTTGTTGTTCATCGGACAGCTCATGACCAACATTACGTAACTCACTTCCCATGTTGTACATTTTCCTCAGATGCTTTTGCATTGCATCATCTGAGCGCTTCTTATAAGTATCAAACTTAATTGTAAGCGAACTCACTTTGGTCACTGAAGCACCTTCAAAACAAGTAGCCAATGTGGACCATATGTCCTCTGTGGTTTCAAATTTACGGAACTCACACATAATATCATTATCCATGCTACTTAGTAATGTGATGCGAGCTAAAGAGTTCTTCTTTTTCCATAATTCATATGCATCATGGTCCCTTCTATATTGGGCTGTAGTGCCTTCCTCAGGAATGTCCATGGTTAGGTTTAATGGTTCAAGAGCCTTTTGCTCTTCCAGTATATATTGGATTTTCATACTCCAGATTTCATAATTGTCACCATTGAGTTTCTCACCCCTATTGAGTTCAGCAATAATATTCTTCAAAGTAGTAGTCATTTTGAAACACTAAGTTTTTATAATAAGAAAGAAATATATATACACGTTAATGTCACATTAAGTGTTCATAGAGTAAATAATTCAATCACAATTGCTTATGAAATCAAAAGTCCACAAATGTGTTCAATCATCATTCATACAATAGTTGAATCCTAATTACTTTACTCTAGACGAATTCCTATATAAAATTCATGTAAACATATTACATAAATATTAAGATATTGTTCTTATAAAACAACATATTGTATTACATGTGCTACAATCTACTAACAGTCTATAGGTAATGAACCCTACGGGGAAATGAGTGCACAAGTTCGCGTGACACATTTCACGAAGCTCGATGTACAGTAGTTCTTACTATTTCCATTGGAAGACCTAAATGATATAAAGTCCTAATCAATTCTCTCTTATTCATTTCTTTCATAAAGGTCATCACTAACAAATTATAAGTTTTCTTATTAGGCATATGCTTCCAGAGCATTCATAATAGTTCCAATTGAGGTTGGAGTAATGTCGCAAACAAAGTCATGTACTTTACTTCAACATCTATATAAGCTAGGCCATCTCCAAAATATAGCTCTTTCATCAAGTTATTAACTGAAATAACATGTTGCATTAGACCATCTCCAGACATTAAACGCATGTTAACTAACGGTACATATATGCTGCCAATTCATCTCTTCTGTACCTCACATCGAATAAGCTTAGGTGTGTGCTTAATAATAGGCATTTTTCTGAAAAACAAAATTTCAGGAATTAGACGAGTGGATAAAATAAACAAATTATTTTTTCTAACACATAGCGAACTAATGCTCATATTATGGAAATAATTTAATAATTTTAGCAATTTATTGAACTATTCAAATTATGCTATTTATTTCTAATTAATTAGAAACTTATTTCTAATATTCAAATATGAATAATTCAAATAGAATTAGAAACGTATTTCTAATTTAAAGTATAATTGAACTAATCAATTTATCTTGGTTTAATTAGAAACTAATTTCTAATGAAACCCTTTTCTAATTTTAACTAATCAAATTAGTTTTCTTGTATATAAAAAAACTTTCATTTTTTAACCTTTTATATTAATTGGAAAATAATTTAACTAACTTAATTAGTTAGCGTAAATTAGAAAAACTAATTTCTAATTCTGTATAGCCATAAGTGGTCATACCATAAATGTATATAATATATGCATATATATATATATATATATATATACACACACACAAAACAAACTTGCTAAGTATACAGATATATATATATATACACGAAACAGACAACCATTTGATAAGTAGTTTTGTCTTATAATAGCCGTCAGTGGTAATAGCAGTTTATATTGAAGAGGAAGCACATGCCTTAGGTCTCATATGATAAGACAAATAAAGTTTTCACGTAAAAAACCACTTCGCATAAAAAAAACACGCCTCTGGTCTTCTTCCTCCTCTTGTCTGGAAGTTTTCATTTTTTTTCTCAAAAAATCCTAAAGAGAACAAATAACTCTTCTGGCTTTGGAAAATTGAAAAAAAAATTAAAACCGAAGAAACAAAACCAGCAACGTTTTGAAGACCATTCAACAGAAAACGAGAAAGAATAATAAACCCTGTTATTCTTAACGTTTTCCTAAGCATCAGTTTTCACGTTGTAGACCACTTATTTTTCATTGAATACAGTCATCTTCCCAAACGCATGCATTTAACGTAAACACATATTTAACCATGCTCTGATACCAATGTTACTAATGTTTTCGTTTTTGTTTTCTCTCTTTTTCTTCTCTTTTTCTCTTTTGATTTCTCTCTTCTTCTTTTTGTCTCTCTTTATCATTCCTCTCTCTCTTCCTCTTTTTTTCTTAAATCTCATTTGCATGCTATTATATGTTTAAAAGTATCGTAGTTGTTATAGTTAAGTGAAACAATTACTCAACAGTTACCTAAATAGATTGAGGTAACTAGGTCAGTAGATAACTTACCTGATGGTAAAGTGATAAAAATGTGATAATTAAGTTAGAAAACTGTAGTTTCAATATGAAATAATTATCCTAATAGAATGTGACAACTCACTTTGATCACAAATGCACAAAAATGTTATAAGTAATCTAATGAAATAGCACGACTATGCCTTCAAGATGAGATAATTACCCTTATGAATTGAGGGAACTAGTCTAAGTACATGAAATAAATATGCCTCGAAATAAGGCAACTACTTTAGTAAGATGAGATAACGTATCTAAAATGCTTATTCCTAAAAGTGATGCAACTCATCTAGTTAGGTGAGACAATTATTTTAGTAAAGTGAGTTAACCATCTTATTGGAGTAAGGATAGGCAAAAAAAATGTCCGTGCCTGGTCAAACTTAGTAAAAAAATTAGACAAATTAAAAAAAGATCCTAAACTTACTTTAATTTACAATACTAGACCGAATTTTAAAAGTGATATTAGCATGCTTAAATTTTCAATTTTTTGCAAAAATAGTTTACTATTAAGTTTCTTGTTAACATCACCAATTTGACTCGTCATGTCAGATTTTTTGTACATACCATGTGGTTGCCACATGTACACTATTTTTCAATTAATTATTAATTTTAAAACATTAAACCTAATTCAATTTCTTCCTCATAACCCATTTTCTTCTATTTTTGATTGTCTTTGATTTTTTTGGGTACATTTTTTGCTTGCTTCCTCATCGATTGTGGAAGCCTTTGAGGAGAAAGTTACGTTCATGCAGTCAACCTAGTGATGACCCTTGGTCTACTACATGGTCACTAATGGCAGTGATTGATTCAACCCCACCACTCGTGTCGCCAAACCATTTAATCGACTTCACATCATTGATGTTAGCCTTAGTGTTAACAGGCTCTAGATCATTCGTTCTAGGTCATTCATGATGAACTCCAGAAGTATAAAAAAGACTTGGGAATCAATTGGAGTTCTCGGTTATGGAAAGCAACTTAGAGAGCTTACATCCTTAAGACATCATGGTCCAAGACAATGAAGTTCTTATTGTTAATATCATCTTTCAGCTTCATTGAGTAGTGAAGGAAAGAAGAGGAGCTTTGAACTCTATTCTACAAATCATTCACGAGTTCTCACCCAAAGTTCTTTTGCTTAAACAAGAATCCAATCACAATAGACCTTTCTTTCTTGGGAGATTCATAGAAACTTTGCAGTACCATTTAACAATTTTTGATTCTCTGGATTCCATACTGGTTAAGTATGGGACACTTGATACAAAAGGAAGAATAAAATGTACTAGAGAAAATCAATCACAACAAGAGTTAGAAGAAAATTGGAGACAGGTATGGTTTATATTATGTTTTCCTAGATGTTTTAATGTGTTTTAAGTTTTTATTAGATGATTATCATATGTATAAGCTTAGAATTGTGTTATTATGAGTTTTTGTTTATATTCTAAGTATTTGTTTGGTTTAGAGCACAATTTCAATCTTAATTTTATATTTTATGAGGTGATTGATCTGTTTGTGAGTGCTGGAAATCAGATAATTGAAGAACAATAAAGATGGAAGCTACATAAAGGGCATCACAATCGTGATAGGTTTACATAGGGTTACATGGCCTCTACTATGATCGTGCCTTATAGAGCACAATGGTAATAAAGAGGAAATTCCTAGGAGCAAGATTGTGACTCCTATGCCACGATCGTGACAAACATTTCCTAGGTGCGAGTTTTTTCATCTATTTTATGGTTTGAGGGCATTTTTGGAACTGATCAAACTGGAAAAACCTTAGTTACACTCCTAAGACCCTAATACATTATTTAAGAACGTGAAACTCACCAAAAAATACAGCAGTCAACATCAAATAGTGGATCAAATGTGGGAGATCAAGAAGAACATCTAGGAATTACAGCTTTTTAAATCAAGTCCTCAATAAAGGTTTTCTTCTTTTCTTTTAGTTCTTCATTGTTCTTAATGTATAATCTGAATTCTAATATGTTAAACATGTTCACGAAGTTCTAAATTTCATACTATGATTTATTATGGATTTGTATTGTGACTTTGATTATTATTGATTTCAATACATATTCAAATGCTTGTGATAATTATGTATGCATATACTTGACATCAAATCGAGAGAGTGAGTCAAAAGTAATCAAAATTAGATTGTAGAAAAACATTTGGCAGTTTAATAAACCCGTAATTATCAAATTAACAATCATTCAAAGAGAGATCTTGTTTAAGAAATTAATTATCCAATAAATAACTTCAAATCTAATTGAAAATGTTAGGGATAGATTTATGAATTGAGATATTGCAGATCTTGAAACTTCAAATTCAATTCAGGCTAATTGATTAGATCTTAAGAGAGAATAATTAATATATTAGGAAATCTAATATCAAACACATAATTGAATTAACACCAGTTAAGGAAACAAAATAAAGAAAGAAAAAGTCCTAAGTATTCATTCTTGATCAAAACTTTAAATTAATTGGCAGCTCACTGTTTCACTTGTTATTTGATTTATTTAATTTAATTTATTATTTATTTCAATTTCAGTTATTTATCTTTATTAAAATCGCATCCTTAATACCTTAGATAAAGTTAGATTCAAATTGTTAACCATGCATAATTCTCGTAGGAATGCTAACTTTATATCTTACAAGATACGATCTGTATACTTGCGATGTATTGAGGGTTTTATTAGATATAAAACTTGATCAACAAGTTTTTAGCACTGTTACTGGGTATTTAGCTTTAAGATTATTTGAGTTCCTTTGATCTAAGGAAATTTTCACCATTATTGTTTCCTTGCAATTGCATTAACATAAGAATTATTCAGAGTTCAAGCAAAATCGAAGACACTCCAACTCTTGACATCACAAGACAAGAAAGAGAAATTTGAAATGCAGACGCTGAGAAGAGATTGAAATAACAATAAAAAAGACTATAATTATGGGGACTAGCAGAGAACCCTTATGGATTTCATGAGGCCAGGGTTTAACACTGCACAACAAAGCATCACTCAATCACTGGTGCAAACTTCATTTGAGATCAAACCACGCTGCTAAATATGCTACAGACTAACTTGCAGTTCTACAAGTTTGCTAACGAGGATCCTAATGCTCATTTAGTAAACTTTTTATAAATATGTGATACCTTTCGATATGATAATATGTCAGAAGATACCATTAGGATGAGGCTCTTTCTCTTTATACTATGAGATAAAACCAAGGTATGGTATCATTCCTTAAACCCAACCAACATCACGACATAAGAGCAACTGGTGCGTGCATTTCTAGACAAGTACTTCCCTCTTACAAAGATGGCAAGGTTGATAAAGGAGATTATTAATTTCCAAAAAATGAACAGGAGTCGCTATTCGAAGCGTGGGAGTGTTACAAAGATTTCCAAAGGAGATGTCCTCATCATAATTTACCAAAGGAGTTGCTGTTGTAAATGTTTTACAATGAAGTTAATCCATCAATGAGGGGCACTGTAGACGTAGCTTCTGGAGGATATCTGATTGGAAAGAAATTAAGGATGCATAGGATCTACTAGAGGAGATGGCAAATAACAACTGTCTTTAGACGACAAATAGAAGAAGAAAGTAGTCGACTTTCCAATATCAAAAGGGAGTCATTGTTATCAACTCAGTGATAGCACTATAGGCTGAGATGGTCAATTTAACAAAATAACTTAACAACCTGAAAGCCTCCTCATCAACTCCAATTAAAGAAATTCAACTTGGATGCGAATTATGTGGACAAGATAAGCATGTTAATGCTAATTGCTTATTGATGCAGAATAACCATATGGAGCAACTGAACTAGATGGGCACATAATTTGGTTGAGGAGGGAATGACCACTACTATAACACATACAATCCTGGGTAAAGGAACCACCCGAATTTTTCTTGGTCTCACAATGCTGGAAATCAATTTAGAAATCAAGGTCCACTTAGGTTTCAAGAAGATAAATCCAATGCCATTGATTCAAAATTGGACAAAATTATGGATAAGATTATGAGCATAGACGAGGCTCAAAAGAGGCTTAACGGTAAGTTCGAGCAATTAGCTAAAAAATCAAGACTTTTCTATTCACAATTTGAAGGTTCAAGTGGGCTAACTAGCAAACACATTTTCTACAAGGAGAGTAGGGAGTCTCTCGAGTAATGCTGAAGTAAATCTAAGCGAGCAACTCAAGGAAATAACACTTAGAAATGGAAAGGAGCTCGACAAACTAACAGAGAAATAAGTTGAATCCCACCTAGTAGAGGATTAAGAAAAGAAGAAAAAGGATGAAGAAAAGAGTAAGGATCCTCCTTACGTTGCCCTCCACTATACCCACCAAAGATTCCACTCCCCTAATGATTATAGAAGAACAAATTAGATGCACAATTTTTAGAGTTTCTGGAGAAGCTGAAGACTTTGCAAATTAATTTATCTTTTGTCAAGGTATTGGAACATATGCCTAAGTATGCTAAGTTCCTGAAAGATATATTATCAAACAAGCGCACTTGGGAAGATAACCAAACGATAGCATTGATTGAGAGATGTAGCTTTATTATCACTAATCACATGCCCTCCAAGCTGAAAGATCTAGGAAGCTTTACAATATACTGTGTGGTTAGTGAATTTGAGTTCATAAAGTGTTTATGTGACTCAAGTGCAAATATAAACCTTATGCTTTTGCCAACCTTCAGAAAATTGGGGCTAGGAGAGCCAAAGCCAACTTTGATGCTTATTCATTTAATGAATCAATCTATTAAGAGACTGTTTGGCATGATGGAAGGTGTGATAGTAAAGGTGGACAAGTTCATTATCCTTGTGGACTTCATATTGCTAGATTTTGAAGAGGATAGGAACTGTCCATTAATTTTTGGACGGTCATTCATGAATATCAGGAGAGCATTGATAGACATTCACGAAGGCAAACTAATGCTTTGGATTGGTAAGGATCAAATGGAGCTCAACATGAAAAAATTTTAAAAATTTTTGAAAGAAAGTAGCTCTTATATGAAGATCGATATTATGGACGAATGTATCAAAGAGAAAAAGGCAAGTTGCTTTAAAGAAGTTCAATTTGAAGAAGTCAAGATGGACGATGAAGCAGAGAAGGAAAACAAAGCTGAGTCTGAGGAAGAAACTAAGATGGACGAGTCAGATGTTCAAGTGCATCAAGTCATATTAGTAACAACTATAGCACCCATACCACCCTCCACTGAAAAACCACCAACTATAGAGTTAAAGTCTTTACCCACACAACTTAGATATACCTTTCTAGATGAGGGCTAAACCCTACCCATCATTATTTCCAATCAGCTAGATGGGGAATAAGAGAGTTAGGTGGTAAAGATTATAAGAAAGTGGATGAAGGCCATAGGATGGCAGTTATCTGATACATGAGGTATAAGCCCAAATGTAGTTGTGCATAGGATAAACCTCAAAGATCAAATCTCTTCTATATCTGAATTGATATCTTGACCCTCATTATACATACTCTTTCTTAGTACAATAGTGAGAGAATGTCAATGAAGGTTAAAACCTCATATGAAGGTAGTGGTCAAAAAGGAAGTAGTAAAGTTTTTAGACATGAGTATCATATACGCGATATCAGATAGTGAATGGGTCAGCATCGTATAATGCATACCGAGAAAGGTGGAATAATCGTAATGGAGAGTGAAAGTGGAGAGCTTATTTCCATCAAAATAGTGATAGGATGCAGAGTCTGCATTAACCATCGTAAACTTAACAATGTGATTAAAAAGGATCACTTTCCTCTTCCATTTGTAGATCAAATAATAGAAAGGCTAGCTGGCCATTCATTTTACTGATATTCAAGCTAGAATTAAATTTTTATCTTTCCAAAGGACCAAACAAACACCATGTTTACTTGTCCTTATGAAACATTTGCATATAGATGGATACCTTTCTGGTTATGCAATGTTGTAGCTACATTTCAAAGATGCATGATATCTATATTTGTAGATTTGATAGAGGACATTATATAAGTTTTTATGGATGATTTTTCAATCTTTAGGGAATCTTTTGAGCAGTGCTTGGAAAATTTAGACAGAATACTCCAGATATGTGAAGAATCACATTAAGTTTTGAATTGGGAGAAGTGTCACTTCATGGTAAACTAGGGTGTAGTGTTAGGACATAAAATATCATACCAAGGAATTGAAGTAGAAAGATATGAGATGGAGGTCACATAATAGCTTCCACCACCCGTTAACGTCAAAGGCGTGCAAGCATTTCTAGGTCATGCAAGATTCTATATTCGCTTTAATAAGGAATCATCACTGATTGCAAAGCCTTTACTAAACCTATTAGTAAAAGACATGCCTTTTAATTTTGAACAATTGTTTATTTGTGTTTAATCAATTGAAGGAGGCACTAATATCAGAAAACAATCTTAACGTCACTAGATTGGTCATTATCGTTTAAAATCATGTGCAATGCTAGCGACCAAGTTGTGGGTTACGTATTGGGTTAACAAAAGGATAAAAAGCTACATATGGTTTATTATGCAAGAAAAACATTAACCAGGCCCCATCTAAATTATACCACCGTTGAGAAGGAGTTACTAGAGGTGATATTTTCATGTGACAAGTTTTGATCATATATCTCAGGCTCTAAGATGGTCATTTTTATAGATTACGCTATGCTTAAGTATCTTTTTGTTGAGAAAGACACAAAATTGAAGCTTATTAAATGGGTTCTCTTACTATAAGAATTTGACATTGATATCAGAGATAAGAAGGGAGTAGAGAATGTGGTAGCCAACCACTTATCATGTCTAGAAGGAGACAAGTTAGAGCAAAATGGCGATATTAATGATCAATTCCCCAATGAAACCTTAATGCTGCTCGATTGGCTTGTGGCATCATGGTATGCAGATATAGAAAATTTCATTGTAGGTGCTATGCTTCCTTCAGATTTATCATATTGGTAAAAAAAAATGATTCTTGTATGATGTACCCATTACCTATGGGATGATTCAATCTTTTATAGGACATGTGTTGATGGGTTAATAAGGAAATGTGTTCCAAAGGAGGAGATGTTAGATATATTAATGCAGTGTCACAAAGCTATAGATGGTGGGAATTATGAAGCAAACAAGATGGTGCTGCGAGTATTAAAATGTGGATTATTGGTCGAATTTATTTATGGATGCTTGGGAGTTCGTGACATAGTGGGATAGATGTCAAAGAATGAAGAACATCACGAAAAGAGATGAGATGCCCTTATTTAACATCTTAGAAGTCGAAGTGTTCAATGTATGGGGACTGGACTTTATGTGACCATTTCCATCCTCTATATAGAACAAGGATATGTTAGTACGAGTGGACTGTGTGTTGTGATTGGATAAAGCCATGGAAAATCTAACAAACAATGGCAAAGTTATGCAAAAATTTATTAAAAGACTATTTAACTTATTTGGAGTGCCATGGGCAATAATAAGTGATAGAGGAACATATTTCTTTAATAAATCTTTAGGTGCTTTTATGAAAAGATAAGGTGTTCACCATCATGTAGCCACTCCATACCACCTGCAAACAAGTAGACAAGTGGAAGTTGTGAATCGAGAGATAAAATGAATATTAGAGAAGACAATAAATAGTTCAAGAAAGGATTGGGCATTGAAGCTAGATGATGCCTTATGAACTTATCGAACCGTCAACTCCGATTGGGACAACTTCATTTAGACTTGTGTATGGCAAAGCTTGTCACTCGTCTTTGGAACTAGAGCATAAAGCATACTAGGTGATAAAAGCCTTAAATTTCGATTGGAACCAAACAGGTGAGCGAAGACTTCTACAACTAAACGAACTTAACTAATTTCGCTCGAATGCATATGAGAATTCCAAGTTATACAAGTAAAAAGTGAATAAGTGGCTTGATTCTCATATTAAGAAAAAAGAGTTCAAAGTGGGAGATGCGATATTATTATATAATTCGAGATTGAAGTTGTTTCCTGGAAAGCTCAAACCAAAATATAACGGGCCTTTCAAAGTGACCCATATATTTGCACACGGAACTTCAGAATTAGAAAATCAAAACAAGGAAACCTTGAAAGTGAACAAACAAAGATGCAAATCATATCTCATAGGAGTATTTTTTTTCAAGAAAGGGAAGTGATTTCTTTACTTTCAAATCATTAAAAAAGTTTCGGAGGATAAATGGTCAAGCTAAAGACCAAAACTTAGCACATTTTGGTAATTAGGTTTGTTTTGAATTCTAGTATCTAAGGTTTTGAATTATCATGTTTTGGAGTGGTTTAGATTGCTAAATTTCTTATTTTTAAAGTTATTGCATGTTAGTGAACAAGTTTTATGGGGGGGGGGCACTTGAAGAAAAAACAACGAAACATGACAAGATGTGTGAATTTTGATCGATCACGAACGTGCCTCATGGAGCATGATCTTGCATTGCTGAAATAACCTCTGTCGTAATCGTGCCTCCAGGGGCATGATCGTGACCTGTGGCAGACCAAGCCCACATATGAAAAAACTTAATTCTTACCCCATTTTTCCCTCCCTTCTTTAACCTTAACCCTTTATATTCATCCTTCCTCTTCTTTCTAAAACCTAGCACCCTCTCTTAAACTCTCTCCCTTCTTTCTTCATCTCACTTAGGGTTTTCATTTATTCTTGCATCTTTCTACTAGATAATCATCCCTCACTTCCTTCAACTAGATAATCATTCCTCCCGCACATATCTAGTAATTTCTACACAAATATCACATCTTTAGAGTGGTTTTTATAAGATTTCGTGGAACTTTTCTCACTTCACATTTTTGGATGTTTTGGTGTCTTTTTGTGTTCTTGGTTTATTTTATAGGTATACACTTATTCATGGCACCAACAATCAAACAAAGTACTAAATGCTCACAAACGAAGGGAAAAATATAAATGTTAGAGAGAGGTGCACGTGATACTTTGGAGCTCCTTTTTTTATTTATTCGAAAGATGAAAGTATCTAATTTCAAACTCTTCGCTCTATGATTTTTAGTGCTCCTTGATACTTTGATTTTGACATTTTAGAAAATCTAGGGTTGAAAAGATAAGGGTTGAGACTTTGAGTAATAAAATTCGATGGGATAAATTTATTAATTTGTTTATATTGTGTATAAGGAATTAACTCTTAAATTTTATAATACTCTACAATTTAAGCCATGAGATTTGACTGAGTTTTGGTTTCGATTAAGGGGTCAACCATGTAATTTTACTTATGACGTAATGGAAGACAATGGTGGATTTCCTAAGTCAAACATAATTCAAAAATAAATGATTTTCGTGCTAAGAGATATTGGAAACAATTAACGGGGTTGGATAACTTTGTTGTTAGAAATGCCTATAACGATGTCATTCTTAGTCCTGAGCATCTATTTACTTCATAAGTTTATACATCATACTATGTTTGGTAAATCAAAAAGTAACAAATTGTTTTGTTAAATAATTATTCTTTTTGTGGTGTATGGACAATAATGTCAGAGTTTGTACATCAACTCATATTTTTAATACATGGCTACTTCTTTTAAAAAGAAAATTAGTCACCTTGGCATAGAATATCTTATTATTACGCTTGCTATTTATTATGGTGTCGATGTTAAGGGATTAACTATTGTTTTGCCTGAGTTTCTTAATCACACTCACTTAACTTGAGCTGAGATCTTGGAGGTTCATCACATGGAACTTCAAGATATCAATTCCAAAATTCATATGAAATATAGGATAGGACAAGTTAGCTTAAGCTTCGCACAAGTACAACAACAAATAGAGGTCTCAGCAAGTGAAGACACAAAAGATGATGAAGAGGAAGGCTAGGAGAAAGTCTTCAATTTGGTCTCCAAGAACAACAAGCTCATGGTGGATAATAACAAGCTTAGGGTGGAGCTGACGAACACTACGGAGGGGTACATGAAGGAGATGTCGTGAGAACAACAAAGACAATGATGCCATACCAAGAAGATTCTTAAGTACTTCGCTGCGCAAGAAGTTCAAATTCCTTCACCTATGCCATTATTGCCTCAACCTCTATAAATGGTTTTGTGCTATAAACTTTTATTTTGTTTTTTGTTTTTCTTTTTTATATGTGTGTTGTTTGTTTTCTCACATTGCGGACAATGCTCTATCTAGGTTACGAGTTTGTTTTCTCACATTGCGGACAATGCTCTATCTAGGTTACGAGTTTTATGCTTTAACATGTCATATATGTTTGAATTTTTCATCTCATATTGTGTTAGTTTTGAACTAGGATTAACATTGTGTGAACATTTTGTTGCATATGTATGAATTGTGTGAATGAGTCAATGGCAAGAATTTGATGGAATTAGTTTAGCTTTGAACATGGTTATTTAATTTGTAAAGGCGTATTGACTTGTGAATTTTATGTTTTAAGTATTTTTAGAAGAATATGCATGTTAATTAAGATATGGAACCTATTTTGTCACTTTAGGAAATTTGTTGTATACATTTAAAATTATAATTCAATTGAATTGGTTAGCATCATTAGTAACCTTTCATGAGGATGATTGACTAAAAAGAAATGAGGTAGGCTGATAAAAAAACATGTGTGTGTTAAATTAATTCCTATTGCACTAGCCCATTTGAAACAAATATTGGGTTGAGAATAGATCTAGTAGCTAGTTGAGAATGTGAAACAGCTAAGTAACTGGGGGCATTCATGAAAAAAATATTTTTATTCACGTCAAAAGACTAAAATGACATCCCACTAAGCTAAATAATTAAAAAAGGTGGCTTAGTTGAGTAACCAAGGGATATTCATGAAAATGTTTGCCTTTGCGTCAAAAGACTAGGTTAATTTTAAAGAAAGAAAAAAAATTGTTTCAATAAACCAAACCTATTGATCTTTGAAAATAGCAAGAATTTTCATGAAATGATACTTAGTGATAATTTACCTTTTTGATTAAGCACAAATTATAAATGCATGCATACAAGTGCCATAGGTGTATAAATAGGGTGTTGATGTTTTGATTGATATTTATATTCAATTTAAAGCATATGAAAGGCATAGGACCTTTTGAAAGTGCTAAGTAAAGTGGGAAACGTGACATAAAGATTGAAGTTACCCGAGAGATTAAAGGTAAATCCTATTTTTCATGTTAGTTTTCTTAAACCTTACTATGATAATGCATCAGATCTGAGTATGAGTTAGGTGAAGAGAGCTCCACTAGTTGTGAGAAAACAGTTTGAGGATTAAGTGGCCAAATGATGGGGCAACATAAGAAGAATCAAAGGACTAAATTCTTGATTCAATAGAAGGGAAAACTGATCATGGGAGCTCCGTTGGAGAAAGATACTAACTTATGGCAGTTCGAGGATCAGGTGAATACGTACCTTTAGACTAGTTTGATTAGGTCATTGAATTCATCTGGTGGGGGTGGTTTGTAAGCCCCTTAACATGTAAGAAAGTGACATGCGAGAGCTTCAAAATAACTTAGCAAGTTAAATCAAGTATGATACAAGTTTTGTTAGAGTTTCGAATCCTGTACAGATTGACTTCCCTGAGGCGGCTAATGCTAAGTTCTTGATAGATTAAGGACTTAATGTATGCTCAAATGAATAGACCATGACTAATAGACTTAGCATGGGTAAGCATTAGATCAAATCAGTTAGAATTTTGAATTGTAACTTGACCATTAAGCTAGAGTTGTCTATAAATAGCTCATTCGAGCCTTGCTCCTCAGGTAGAAATTGAGAGATCATTCTTTTGTATACTTTGAGGAAAGTAATAAAGGTTAACATTTATTGTATCTCTTTTCTGCTTTTATTGTTGCCTTTGATAGTTTAATGCTTTCTCAATAATCTTGTAAGAGTGTGAGAGTTACACACTATGAGAGTTGTGAGGCATTTAAGTACGAGTTAGTTGATCGACGATTATGTGGGGAAGGTTAAGTCTCGTTTAAACATACTTAAAGAAGGTTTTTGTGCAAAGGAGTAGACAAAACTTATAGTATAAGTTTGGTGCTTAGAAGACTTTTGTAATAATGAGCCTCGTAGGTGGCCATGGTAGAAATCTAAGACGGTGGGTGTTTCTCTAGTAAGTCGTGCTTATAGAGGGGAAAAAAACTTTCTAATATATGAATTGCGTGCTATTTCAACTTGGTAGAGTTTAGATCAAACAATTTAAATTTAATAGAATTTTAAATTAAAATTAAAATTTTAAAATTTTTATTGAGATTGAGCTGAAAAGCAATCTCATTATTGCCTAATTTATTATCTTCCCTATTTAAAATACATTTAAATATGATAATAATCGAATATGACAGACAACTATGATGTAAAATCGCCAAAGAGTAAGTCCTCTCAATTCCATTTGCTATTTCTAATCTAGCTGCAACAATTTATACTCCAGTACATGTCTTGAGGGGTGAATTTAAGCATTAAACATGATTTGACTGAGACTGTTGTTTTTTTTTCCGTTTTTGGTAAATGGTTGAGACTGTTTGTTGCCTGGATGACTATGGTACTTGGTATAAATTAAAGTACGTGCTACTAAATACATTTGTTAGTTATTTCCGATAAAAGAGACTAATGAAGTAACGAACACAAGAAACAGATGATAAGCTGGGCCAATATATCGCGACAAGAAATAGTGAGACAGTCGGGAAGTACAGGGCAATTGATTTATTAACGTGATGTGATGATGGCATGGCTATCTATGTACGGAAAGCAATTATCCACATAAAAAAAGTCAAATTAATAAGATAGTAATAGAAAATTCTTTTTCTTTTCCCCATAAACGCGAAAATAAGTCTCCATTTAATCAGAATTTCACATCCTTTGCTTCGTCATTTCCTATTGGACTCTTCTCTTTTTGGTTATTTTCTGTCTATAAATATAGATAATAAAAGAGACTCTCCTGTTTAGCTATAAAAAGCAATGTTATCTTTCCTTTATTGAACACATAAACACCAAGTCTTCCTTTTTAGCTTTATCTTTCTCCATTTGGTAACTTTTTGTTCATTTGATCAGACCTAGCTCAGGCTATAGCTTCCCTGATACTGAAGGTGGACCAAAAACCCATCAATGCCATCTTTTCCTTTTCTGTTCTTTATTTTTTGCATTTTATAGCCAATTGTAGTGTATTATTCACTTCTGTCTTCTGGGGTTTTCTTGTCTGGATCTGAGCTCTCTCTTAAGTGGGTGCTTTCCCTAGGGTTTCTGCCCAGTTCTCGTTCCAGATTGACGAAACCCCATTTTCCTTAAGCTCTCTTTCCCTGCCATTTGTATGCTTATGGTTTTAGTATTTATGTACTTACGAATCATATGCCTGAGTTATTGATTTATGAATATTTTCTAAGGAGAGGAAGATGGCTAGAGAGAAGATCAAGATCAAGAAGATTGATAACGTTACTGCGAGGCAAGTGACTTTCTCCAAGAGAAGACGAGGACTGTTCAAGAAAGCTGAAGAGCTGTCTGTTCTCTGTGATGCTGAGGTCGCTCTCATCATTTTCTCTACCACAGGCAAGCTCTTCGAGTATGCAAGCTCCAGGTACGTTTCACCTTTCTTTTCTAATCATGGTGGATGTCTCTTTATATATCGTCAACGCAAGTGTTTCTCTTGAGGATTTCTTTCTTTCCCTATTATTATTACTCTTCTTATCTCAAGCCTGTACTAGTAAAAGAGTGTATGCGCGTGTGGGACATAGGGACTGAGAGAGTAATAATACGATGAGATTATCTTCATGGCCGTAAATGAGGAGGAGAGGATAAAAAGGCAAGAGCCTTACTGGGGTTTCTTTGTTTTCTATGGATTAGAAACCTCGTATCTATGTACATAAAATCCTTAGTTGTAGAATGTTTTGTTGGTCTGTGGACTGATCTCGAACAAGATTAGTAAGTTTGCTAATTTCCAAGTCTTTTAGAGGTAAACCTATCTCTCTTTTCTAGGAACTCTACTACTAATGACATTTTTTGTCCGAAATCGAAGTAATGCACATGTGGAAAAAGGGGGCCTTATCGTGCTTCTTTTGAGGCTCCCTGAGATTTCAAAGGCTCCATCTGGAGAGTTATGCTGTTACGAGTCTTCTTTCTTTGCTTACACACGAAATCTCGTAATCACGAAATTCTTCTTGTACGCACGTTGACTCGTGTTACATAGTATTCGTTATAATTCTGTTTTCTATCTATATTACTGTCTTTTCCTGTCTATTCATCGTACATAACACCCCTTGTGCGCATCTAGTAGCTTCAATGACTTGCTTGAGCCGTGAATATATCATGGATTCCGTTAGAGAATCGGAAACGTTGGCAGCGGCTAGAGAAATCCTCCATTTGGGAAGAAGCTTGACCTCTTTTCCAATCTTAAACCTACAACGTAGGATTCAATTTAAGGGGACTAACTTGTTGTCCCAAAATGATGATGCTACGAAGTTGATATGTACGAGTTCGATATTCAAAGTGATTTCCTTGGGTGAAATCCTAAAGTTCAACCTAAAATTGGAAATTTTATTATGATAAAGTATCGGAAATTTGTTGTTGGTTGTGTTATTTGAATATATAGCATGGGAGTAAGTGATCAGGAATTGGTAGGACCCTTGACGTGTGAAGATAATACTTTGGTTTAGAATTTTCAGGAGGTGATAATTCTGAGAATGAAAGTTTAAAGAAAGATAGACCTCTATAGTCTTTAAGTGCTATTCTTTTTCATTAGGTATCCCAACATATACCACGTATCTCATAATTCAACACTTTCATATTTATCACTAATTAAGTTGATACTATTAGATATCTCGTAATATTCATATAAACCAAATTAAAGTATTTAGTTTAAATTTTTATAATGTCGATTTGTGCAATAACTAGGTAGTCTATCTCCTCTCCAAACAGTGGTCAATATGTTTAACCTGACATTTAAAATAAATGTTTGGGTAACAAGTATGAGATCGATAGCAAAAGCTGTTTTAGGTTATGATGCTTTGATAATTTTAACCAAAGCTATACTTTGGTCTTATTAATTAAATATCGATATGCTTCTCACCCGAAGGTCAAAGCAGATCTAAATTAATTTAAATAAATTAGATTATGTGAAGAGTGAGACATTTCAGAATGCAATGAATGCATAATATTCTGTTTATGAAGTCATAAAAGGTAAGAGCTCGAATAGTTTACAAAAGACGTTGAAGCCATTAAGTTGATAACACATATAGCTCTAGATAAACTGTCTTTAACGCTCATTTGCTGGGACATGGATGCATTGTCATGACATTATAGTCTGTCCCATCACCTGCATTTGCTTGGACATGGATGCATTGTCATGAAGTAATTTGTATAATGCATAAGATACGCTTTGATAATAATTGTTTCGCAAATAGAGATGATATATATGAAATATAAAGAAATAAAGAATATAAAAGTTTATGTTGTTCGACTAATTCTTTAAAAAAGTATTTATAAGGTTACTATATTCTATTTTTACATAAGTTTAAAGTTATTAAAACTCTATTTCTGTAGATGTCTAATAATGCTAAAACTCTATTTCAATATAGTTTAAGATATATTTTACAATTTCCCATCTTAACTTGAATTCTTTAACGTTCAACTAAAAATCACTCTCTACCATGTAAGTCCCCTAGGGTTTCAAGTTATATGAGCGTTTACCAAGTTCAATTTATACTTGAGCTTCTATGTGAGTAGTAGCTTTATTAACATGCTAGTTACATCCTCCAAGGTGTGCATCCTTTTTAACAAGATCTGACTAGATGCAATTAATTTTCTAATCTTATGAAACTTTACATCCTTTAATAATTTCTCTTATAAAGTTTCATTATCTCTTGCTCACCAAGATGACTCACTTGCATGTGCTATATCATAGTACTTTTTTTCTTCCCTAAAGATTGGTACACATTTATCAATACAATTGTTGTCTTTTCCATTAAGACATAAATGCTACGCTATAATTTTTCTTTCATTATAGTCGATGCATCTTTTACTGAAGCTACCAAAAAATCATCCCTTAACTATCAAGAGTACCCATGAAATTAAGATTTTTCAGAAGCTTAAGAACATATGAAGTATCTAATGTTCTAACAATTCTATCATGCATCTTAATTTATACTGAACCACTTCCTTTGATAATTTGCTTTTCATCATCAATTCATTACCCTATTTGAAAGTGCCATTCTATATTTTTAAAGAACAGAACTAGTGCTTAGTGCAAGTCATATGATAAGCAACTCTAGTGTATATCACTCATCAATTTGCAAAATCTACTAATTTTTAAAACATCACTTCCTCTTCCATCTTCTTCATTGGAATTCTCATGGACTAGAATAATATATCCTTTTTCATATGTTTATCTTTTCTTGTTTTTGTTTTTTTACCATGGACAGTCCCTCTTAAAGTGCACTTTCACTTCATAGTTAAACATCAAATACTTTTTGCCTTTGATTTGGATTGTGATATCCTTTTCCTTACTTCTAATTTTGTTGACAATCAGTCCCAATTATGATCCACCTTCATATGTACCAGAAACTTTTTTCTTTAGTTCTTTGGACTATAAATCATCCATCACATCATTGACAAAAATAATTTCTCTCCCATACAATATGGTATCAATAAAATTATCACATCAATTGACAAGAAACACAATATGATTATTACTTGATCCTCACCCTCAATTTTAGCCCCAACACATTATATATCTAAGATGATCTGACTAAAATTATCAATTTGATCTTTCTCTTGTATACTTTCTAACATCCTCAAGATATACAAACATTTCTTTTGATTTAAACAATTATAAGTGATCTTTTTTGATACTTAACAATTCGTAGGTGATATTTTTTTGATACTTTCAATCACCTCTTTCAGGGACTTGTCACCTAGATTCAACTGGATTACATTGTGCATCATTGACAGAATCTCTTCCTTCCCTGATATCTCCAAATTCTAAAAAGTGAACACACCACTCTCCTTTTGTGTGTCATCCAAGGAAAAATCATTAATATCATAGTGAGTCTCATTTATTGCATATACAGCTTTAATAGAATTTGAGAAAAGATCATTTTAGCACATTTCAAATTTCTTTTTAATTAAGAGGGTGAAAATATTACTATTACCTCAATTTTAATTAAATGATTATTTGCATTGAAAAAATAGGATTAAAATTTTTTGTGAATAAAGATTTAATAATAGGAGATGGTAGACAAAAGTGGGTTGGGTGCTAACAATGACAAATTGAATGAATGAAATAATGAGAATGTGTGTCCTTTTTTGGTTTATTTGATAAAAATATGCTAAATAGTGTTATTGAGTGAAAATATTTATCATATTTGGCACACACTTGAAATTGTATATGATGATAGTAAGGAAGCAAGAAATTAAGTGAAAAATAAAGAAGGAATTGGGAAGAAGGAGAAAGAGGTTTATAAGATAAAGAAGACGTTAAATGCCATATTGGGAAGTTCAAGTGATTGAGAGAGTGACAACCATGTGTTTTATGGTTAATAACAATGAGGTATTATTTACTCAAATTTTTGTAAGCTTTAATATAATGAGTTTGTTGAATCTCTAGGGAATATGAGCATGAAAAGTATGAAACTCTCTTCTAAATATAAATAGACCCAAAAATAGTTATTATTGATTAAGTTATTACGACTATTTATTCAAATAAATAATTTTTTAATTAAAATTTAAAATTGACTAAAAAGTTAATACAAACAATTTAACTCCTTTTAGTGTTATCCGAATACCAATACCGTCTCTTTTTAAGTATACATTGTGGACGAGAACAGATCCTCTGTTCCCATAAACCTATTCTATTAATCTTTATCCACACATTTATGTGGAATCTACACAAATGTGTGGTTAAAAATCAGTGGCACAAGCTTGGAACAGGCTAAACGGCACAGGTGATCCCGTGCCATTGTGGACAAGGAAAGAGGAACTTTACTATAATCTAGCAATTAATTGTATGTTAGGGGTTGAGTGTTGGTGAGAAGCTAACATGTCAAAGAAAATAGGATATATCATGAACAGAGCAGATAAGTAGTGATTCTTTGCCTCGTGCCAAAATAATCTAAAAGTATAAACGTAGATAGTTTCTGAATTCTTTCATTATTAACTAGTACTAGGGAATATCAACCTAAGATTGTTGTTTCATACTTGTGTAGCATGGAGGATATTCTTGGGAGGTATAATCTGCAATCAAGTAACTTGGCCAAACTGGACCAACCATCTCTTGAATTGCAGGTAATAGAACATGAACTTTACGAGCCATCGTATCCTGGGAAAGGCTTTTTAATAATTTCAAGCAGTTTTTGTTGACTACTATTGTTCTTAACTGGAAGTTTGCATTCCTTAATATAGCTAGAAAATAGCAATCACATCCAGTTGAGTAAGGAAGTTGCTGAAAAGAGCCATCAACTAAGGTATAAATTGTGTAGGATATGGAGGGACTTTACAGAGTTTTGTGTCAAATCATATTATTTTTACTATTAAGGTCCTATTAAGAGATGTTTGCTTTTTGTAACAGGCAGTTGAGAGGGGAGGATTTGCGAGGACTAAACATGGAGGAACTGCAACATTTTGAGAAGCTACTTGAAGCTGGATTAACTCGTGTGCTCGAAACCAAGGTAATATAGGACAAATAGTGAGTTATTAACTAGTAGCTAAAAGCACAAAATTAGGAAATATGACTAATATTAGGCTGCTGGAATATCAAGTTTTAAGGTTAGATTTTGGCTAGGAATGTTGAAATTTCAGATTTTGTATAGCTGGAATGTTAAGGTTTGATTGTTGAAAATTTAGGCTTAAGATTTAAGGTTTAATTTGGCTAGAATATAAGTTTGAGATGGCTAGCAAGTAGGTTAGGTTTGTTGCAATTTAGCAAGGAACACAAAGAATGGAAGGTGAGAAACTAGGAATCACTCCTAGGATCTAAAAATCATTCTTAGAAGAAAGCATCACATCTTTTAGTTGAAAACTCAAGTTTGTAGAAAATTTCCAGATTGCTTATTATTGATGAAGAGCTCAAAACAAGCACACACAAACATATATAGGGAGTTTTAGAACCCGTATTTTACTAGGAAAGGGTTTCTCACAAATTTAAATCCTATTCTAATAAAAATTCTATAAGTCCTAAATAACTAGGATAATATATGTAAAATTGAGTGACATATTAACTTATTACTATTTCCTATCTAATAAGGAATCCGAATATAATCTAAATTTCACCCTTTATCTTTTGTTATAAACTCAATTTCCAATTTTCATCCTACTAAATTAATAAGACTTGTGGCTGACTAATTTTTCCTCTTTTATTTCTTTTATATACTGTAAGTTCTTTTGCATCAATTCTCCCCGACTTATCTGAAGTCATCCTTGATGTAGAATGTGATAAATACTGCTCATATAAGTCTAGATTAAACTTTTGAAATTCTAACTCTAGAATTCAAGTATTGCAAAAAATTGGAAATTGTCGATATCCTCCATGTCTTGTGGCTACAATTTGTTCATCAAGAACATCCTCTATTTCCTCTTTAAAATAAGGAGTGGCTGGAAGTCTTATAACTATAGTAGGGGATTGCTCATCTACTCCATGATAAATAGTTAAGTCCGCAACATTAAAGATAGAATTTCCCATGTCACTTGGTAATTCCAAAACATAAGCATTAACGTACACTTATTTTCTTGATGATCTTAGAAGGTCCAACATTTCGTGAATGAAGTTTCTTATAGTTTCCTTTTTAAAAATGTTATGGACCAATCCTAACCATAACCATATCTCCTTCATTGAATTCTATCAATTGATGATGCTGATTAGCATGGTCTTTATAAGACAAATTGTTGGTTGTTATCTTTGGTTGTATCTCATCAAAGATGTCCCTTATTTGTTGTGCAAAACCTTCAGATTCAACACTTATTCGTGTTGTTTGTGATAAAGAAACAAAATCAATTGGCTTCCTTTTGTTGAACCCCTTAAACTATCTCAAAAGGGCTTTTACCAGTAGATCTATTTATAGAATTGTTGTATGTAAATTCTGCCACATGAAGAATTAGGTCATAATTTTCTCATTGTTTCTATCTGAATATTTTAACAAGTCCCCCAAGCTTCTATTCACCACCTCTATTTGTTCATCGATTTGGGGATGAAAAAGCTTGAAAATTGAAGCTTAGTGTTCAATGTTTTCTATAGAGTTCTCTAAAAATAACTCAAAAACATTACGTCACATTCAGAGACGATGGTAATTAAAGGTAATCCATGGAGACATACAATCTATTTAAAAAATAGTTTAGCTATATAGACAACATCATAAGTCTTGGAACATGAAATGAAATGACTCATCTTGGAAGACCTATCCACCACCACAAAAATTGAATTATAGCCTGTTATAGTTTTAGGAATTCCCAAGACAAAATCCATACTTATGTCCTGCTATGTTAATGAGTTACGAACAATGGTATGTATAATCCAGAATTTTGTTTCCTTCGTTTAGCTAATTGACATGTTCGACATTGTCTTATGACCTTAGACATGTGCTGCTTTAAGGAGGGCCAATAAAAGTGATCTTTAACCTTTGTAATGGTTTTATCTCTTCCAAAGTTTCTTGCTGCTCCCCCTCAATGTAAATCCCAAATCACATATTCCATTATAGAAGTATTATGTAGGCAAAGTCGATTTCCTTTGAGAAGATAGTCATCGTGGATCACAAAAGGAAAGTGTTGGTCTTTTTTTCCAACTGTAATTTTTGAACAGATTATTCCAAAATCTCGATCTAAAGCATATTCTTTTTCTATTTTGTCAAACACCACAATTGTTGCTACTAAATTATTAAGCAAATGACTCTTCCTACTTAATGCATCTGCTTCCTTATTCTCAATTCTTATCCGATGCTTAATAACCAAGTGAAATTGCTCCAAAATTCACTCCATAAGGTGTTCCTTTTGTTCAATTTCTTTTGAGATTTAAAGTGTTTAAGAGATTTATGATTTGAATATAGAATAAACTCCTTTTATTAGAGATAATGATTTAGTTACTTGTTGTCCTAAGTATATTTGTTCCGCTCTTAAAGCCAAGTGATATGCATCTTCAAGACTATAAATCCTTTGCATTATTAGCTCCTTGCGAATTTCTACCATTAAGCCATTTTTGTAGTCAAATATAAGTAGTAGTTCTGACTCTGTCCCTTCACATCGAATAGAGAGTTCATTAAATATTTTTGTGTACTCGGTTAAGGACATAAATGCTTGTCTAAGGGTTAGTGGTAAGTATTTTTCCGTTGACTTCATCTTCATCTCTTCCCAATCAACAATTAGTGACTAGTTTGTTTTTCCAAATCTATCCTTTGTCGATCTCCACCAGAGTTTAGCTTGTCCAACTAACTTTATTTTTATGAATCGAACTTTTTGATCTTCTAAAATGTGGTAACAATCAAAGAAATCTTCCATTGCTACTGTCCAATCTATAAACAGGGGTGGATCCATCTTTCTTACAAAATTAGGGGTTTCAAAACAAACTTTGTTTAGTAATATCATCGAGTTTATTGTGTGTTTCAACTCTATCGTGACCTCTAAAGGCTTGTATGCACTCTCCATATGTTGGTTGTTGATTTCTTTGTCTTATATCTCTTGGTAGGTGTTAATTTCTTAACCCCATTTGTTGTTGAGTATAGTTTGTTGTTTGATATTATTTTTTGGACTAGTTCTTGGAGTATCTTAGGATCGAGGGTCAGTAAGGTCCAATCTTTTTATAACTCTTAGAAGTATCTCATCTCGTTCTTGGTCGTTGAATATTCCTCTATAAGCCCTTTCACTACGTGTCGCCAATGTGAACCAAAGCTCTCATACTAATTCGATGTAGGACAAATAGAAGAATTGTTAACTAGTAGCTAAAAGCACAAAATTAGAAAATATGGCTGCTATTAGGCTACTGGAATATCAAGTTCCAAAGTTGGATTTTTGGCTAGGAATGTTAAAATTTCATATTTTGTATAACTGGAATTTTAAGGTTTGATTGCTGGAAATTTAGGCTTAGGATTATAAGGTTTAATATGGCCAGAATATAGGTTTGAGATGATTAAAATGTGGGTTAGGTTTTCTGGAATTTAGTAAGGAACACAAAGAATGGAAGGTAGGAAACTAGAAATCACTCCTAAGGTCTAAGAGTCACTCTTAGAAGAAAGCATCACATTTTCTAGTTGAAAACTTAAGTTTGTAAAAAAGTTCCAGATTTCTTATTATTGATAAAGAGCTGAATACACACACAGATATATAGAGAAAGAGTTTTGGAACCCTTATCCTATTAGGAAATCGTTTTTAACAAATTTAAATCCTATCTTAATAAAATTCTATAAGTCCTAAACAACTAGGATAATATATGTAAAATAGAGTAACATATTTAACTTACTACTATTTCTTATCTAATAAGGAATCCTAACATAATCTAAATTTCAGCCGTTATGTTTTGTTGTCAATTCAATTCCAAATCTTTATCCCACCAAATTGAGACCTGTGATTAACTAATTTTTTCTCTTTTATTTCTTATATATACTTTAAGTTCTTTTGCATCACAAGGTTTTTGTCCATTGCTTTAATATGTAGTAGTTATTATAAATATTGAACTGTGATCATTTCCGTACTAACCTGTACCTTTCGTTTTTACGTAGAAGGCAAAGTTTACGACTGAGATTTCTGCACTGAAAAGGAAGGTAAGATTAAGTTCGAAGAGGAAAATGAATCTGGGGTTGTCAAAAGAAGGATATAGAGCATATTCATCATTCAACCTGCTTGCTTTTAGAAGCTTTATACGAACAAAGTTAAAATTTCCAAGTAGTTATAACTGCAGCTGTTACGATTATCTTTCTAGTGTGCTAATTAATGAATGTGATCAAAGTATGGCTATCCTTGGAACTGCTTTGCCTTAGATGTATGCATGAACATGTCTATAACAGCTGAAGATAATGACAACTTTATGGAGTTGCAAGCTGCATGGCCAAAAGAACTTGAAAATGAGCATTCAGTTGATTTCTTTGTTTTCTCTTAATCACAAAATGGGATTTACTTTGATGAACTTTATTGTTTAAAATAAGCTAAATGGGATTTACTTTGATGAACTTTATTGTTTAAAATAAGCTAAATTGGGATTAATTTTATAATACCTCCATGTTTGGTCTTTTTCAATGTATATAGAAAGCCTTGCTACTGGAAGAGAATAAGCAACTAAGGCAAAAGGTAAGAATTTCCGGTTCTAGTAACTGAATTGTCAACTAATTACCAAATCATCTTATTTAATTAGAACTCATCCTGTGGTTTGCTGCATGCAGATGACAATGATGCGCAAATCAAAATGGGCAGTGTCTTTAGAATCTGAAAATATTGCAGTTCAAGAGGAAGGATTCTCATCAGATTCTGCCACCAATGTCTGCAGTTGCAGCAGTGGCCCTCCTGTAGAGGGTGATAGCTCTGACACTTCTCTCAAATTAGGGTAATTTCTGTCTCCTCCTCATTGTGTGTGAGTTATAAATGGACTTGCATTTTAAAAATGATGCATATCATTAAGTAATTTGTATTTTCTTTAAAAAAAACTCAATATTATGTCACTTACACAGAAGAAATGTAACTCAGCCCACCCTTTGTTGACTCCTGTCCCTTTCCCTTTGGTGTTTGGTTATAGGAGTTAAAAGTGTTTTGGCTGTTACTTAAAATTTCATATGGTATTCTGCTTGATAAGTTAATAGGCACAAGCTTCTTCTAAACACCGTTTCCCAATAACCATGTTATTTCAGTTGTCACCTGTACCGTGTAAGGAGGAATTAAGTTATCACTAGCATATAGTCAACCTTGGGGGAGAATTCTTTCAAGCACTTGTTGCCTTGATTTCACACCCCAAAACTTCAGTTTTCAAAAGCTTTCCAAACAAAACGAGTGTTCTTCTTTAACGAGGACATATACCAGATCTAACAGCTTCATTCTTGCAAATATATATTTGTGATGTATGTTAAAAATTATTGATCTTCCCTTGAAATTCTTGTACAGGCTTTCTATCTGAAAGCAGAAGACTGAGTGAAGACACCACTCAGATTCCTCTTAGGAACATCAATAAAATGTCGGCCCTTCGTCGTTTGGAGATGATTTTAACCTCCAAAGATTTAAGTACCTTACTATGTGATGACTGCGTATGGCAAGTGAAGACATTTTGTACTCTTCATTGTATTCATGATCCTTGTAGATGAGTGTCTTCGGTATATATCTGCAAAGATCTAGTGCATACCTCTGAATACGTCAAAGTCCTAATTGCACTATTGTAAAGAATAAAACTCATCCACACTTTCTTCTGCTTGCATGTCACCTTTGGTTATAGGTGATGTACAAGTCCTATATGTTGAATCTCGTTAGCGCTTAGTCCATTTAAGCTTTCCGAGTCAGACTCAAGACCTTGTTGGAGAATGTATTTAAAGATCTTTACTATAATAAATTGTCTTCTCAAGATTTTTTATGTCAAAGTTCTTCGAAAACATCTTTAGGCTTAAATCATTGTTGGCAAGCATAATATCATCCATGTACAAATCAAAAACACAAATTTGCTCCCACTAAATTTAGAGTTTATGTAATAGTTAAAAGTATGTTTTTACCAAAATCTATGTGATAACCATAACATATAATTTTTAGATACCACTCGTGATGCAAGGTTTAATTGATAGATTCAATTATATAATTAGCGAACATAATTCTAGTTTCCCTTCACGTCAAAACATTTGGGATGTTGCACATATAGCTTCTTGACTAGATTATCGTATAAGAAAGTTGTTTTGGTATTTATTTGGTGAATCTCAAGATCAAAATGAGTTGTTAAGATTGATAATGATCCTAAATAAGTCATTGGTTTAGACTAACGAGCAAGTTCTACTACAGTTACTCCTCTTTTTTAGTACACTCTTTAGCTCTAAGTCTTGGTTTGAACCTCTCATACTTACGTTTAGCATCTATATTGTTCTTGAATGCTTTTGTACAACTAATGGGTTTAAATGTATCTAGAATGTCAACCAACTTCTAAAAAATCATTGTTTCTTTTTTGATAAATTAAAAAAAATCATTGTTTTCCATAAATTACATTCTCCTATATAGTCATCAACTTTATATTATAATAATCACTCATTATAACTTCATCCTAGGTAAAGGGATAAAAAAATCTCTCTTGAAACATGGTTGGTCTCACCTATATAAATAACGAAATCATTAAAGAGTGTAAGCCTTTTGCCTCTTTATGAATGTCTTAATGGTACTATAGGATAAAATATAAGCTTTCTACCTCTGTATAGTTTTCTCATTGTTGCTATAGGATTAAGTTTAGCATCTATCATAGTTTACTTAATAGTATTTGCCCCATCTCTAACATTAAGAGCTAAAATTGCATCCAAGTCATCCTTTTGTACCTCTAGAAGTATGTTAACAACTGTCTTCAATAATAGGAATATGTATAACTATTGGCTCAGGCTCCTCAACCAACTTAATGAGACATACCTTACATCTATTTAAAAACTTTAAAGTTCCATGCCTCTACAATTTTGGTACTATAACTAGACTAGTAAAACATATAGCCTTTCTAACCTTCAGGATAATCTATGAAGAATCTAAGAGTTATCCTATGAACAATTTCTTCTTAATTAGGTTATAAAACTTTAAATTGGATAATCTCAACCCCTTAAATGATTCAAACTAGGCTTCCTATATGTTCATAGTTCAAAAAGAGTTTTAAGAACTGTCTTATTTGGAATATGATCAAGATGTAGGTTGTTCTTTTTAGTACCTCATCCAAAAACACTTATGAAGGTTTGATCTTGCAATTATGCTCATCATTATGTCCTTTAATTACTTCTCCATTCTAATAAACCCGATATGTTATATTGTACAACTATGTCATAATTCTCTAAAAACTTGGTAAAAGGTCATTCCTCTTAACTAAATCACCATATTTATTACACTATTCTCTATCATGATTTAACCTAACAATCTTAATGGGTTTATTGAGTTGCTTCTCTCTGAACTTTTCTAAGGCCTCAGACTTATTATACAATTAACTATATTGAGTGGTCATCAATAAAAGTCACAAATAACTTATTTCTATCAATTGTGGCGTTCAATGGTGCACTAATATCTATGTATATTATCTTTTAAATCGTATTATTTCTAATGACAAGTTTCTTACTTTCAGTGAGTTATTCTCTGATGCAATATGTATAGGCATCATCAACATCATTAAGAACTAATTTAGCAAGGATGTCATCCTTAATCAATCTTTAAATCTTCTTTTAAAATATGACCAAGTATCTTATGTTAAGGTGAATGAATTCTCCTTAGTTAAACTCCTTTCAATTTTTTTTGCTTTTCTATATCTATAACTAATTTACTATGGTCTTTTAAATATAAGAAATGAAAACTTATTCAAAAAAAATACACCAATGACAATAGAATTAAGGGATAATGAAACCTTTTTATTATTAAAAACCAAGGAATATTGAACTTTGTCAAGTTTAAAATTAGAAACTAAGCTACATATCATAGATGATACATTCATCACTTATTCAACATTATACTATAACCTCAACTAACCTATAGTTCTACATCTCAAATGTATTTTACTTCTACCATTTCCCATGCACCTGTTCACATTCCCTCTACTTAGCCTCCTTTTGTTCCTTGGTGCACACAATAAATTATGTATATGAATTTAATAACTACTATTCAACCACTAATTGTTTTGTAATACATCTATTAAAGATTAACTAACGCAAACTAAACCTTAGGGATACCTTATTTGCTTCTCTTCTTCTTCACATAAGCCTTATAACATTCCCTATTCAAATTTCACATTTTATTACAATATCAACATATAACATGTTTATTCTTGATCCCACTAGATAGGTCATTTTCTTTGTCTCCATCTTTCTTGAAACTCTTATTCTTCTTCCACTTCTTATTTTTATTCACATAATTCCTCTTAGATTTAGAAGATTTAGCTATCAATTCCATAATTTCACCTTTTTTATGCTTTATCTTTTCATTTTCTTAGACATAGATTAAGATAAGCTGATTCACTATCCACACCTCTTTCCTAGACTTATAGACATTCTTCAAGGAACTAAAGTTAGAAGCTAAATAATTCAACACTTAATAGATTATAATGGAATATGAGATCAAGACCTTAAGTTCACTTAATCAATTGATTATGTCCTACATTTTTATGATGTAAGCTCTAACCCCAAATGCTCCATCATATCTCAGGGAACTTAATTTATACATAAGTTAACTAGCTTTAGCCTTCTCAAATTTTGTAAATTGTTCATCTAAAGCTATCATGAACCTCTTGGCATTGTTTTTAGAAAATAATCTACCTTTAAATGATAGTGACAATTACAATGGTCAACATCTTTTATCACTTTTGAATAAAAATCTTTTTCTATTATTCTTTTAAGTTATAGACATAGGTTCATCCTTTATAATATATAAGTCCACCAATCCCAAGTATCAAATATTGGCCAAAGCTTACCAATACTCGCACGATTCCATAATTAAGATTTAAGAGTCGAACACTAGTCCACCCTAAGTGACCTTGAGGGTAGGCTAAAGGAAGATTTTATGAGCTAGTTTATTGGTGAATATGCCTAATTAATGTCTAATTTGTATCATTTATCCTTAACATCTTACCTCAGGTTATAACAAGGTAGAGCTTATTTCAAGCATTCAAGCCCTTTGTATCTGATATTCCATTCATATCCTTTAATCAGCTCCCTAACCCTAGCATTAGGTTTTATCATATATCTCAAGTGAAAATTCTAGGGATTTTATATCAAGGACTATAGTCACACTAGCAGTCAAACTAAATTCAGGTTTCACTGCCATTACCAACCATGTTTTTAACTTGCCTATTGAGTACTTCCCTTAAGCTTAGCATCTTCTGTAGTGTCTACAAGGTGTTCACATTAGATTTAAGCTCCCACAAACTTTTCCCTTTCATAAGGTGTAGATGCTTCCATTGCACCTATAGTTTCTCTTTGTTTATTAATAGCTTCCATCATAAACTAATAAACAGGAACGTACTTATTGTTCGATGGATCTTAAGCCTATGCCTCCTTGATCTTTAGGCTTACATATATCCTTCCATGCAATTTTGGCTTCTAAATTCTTATAAGCATATCCATTCAATAGCAAGTTCTTCAGTAACCTCTTAATGTCCTTAACCAACATCTTAGGTAGAATCAAAGAGGAAAATTAGTAGATATTTACATTATTAAAGAGTAATTTGATTAGTTGATGCCTTCCAGTATAAGATAAGCACTTATTACAATATTGATTGATTCTTCTTTTTACCATATTTTTACCATTTCAAATAAACGTTATAGTCTTTGTTTGAGGGTCTGGTTGTGGTGATGGCTACCCCTAGGTAAGTGAATAGAGGTTGCTTGGTTATCAATATAGCCAAAGAAGCTAGTTTAGCACTACATTTGTAACATCCCGTTTCCATATAAAGGGTTAGAAATGTAACACCCCACTCCCACAAGACCCAAACCCGACATCGATGGGTGATATCCGAGTCCATGCGTGCTAGATCAAGTAGTCAAAAACTCAGTATAATTTTTTTTCTTTAAGCGTACGCGAAAATCAGTAATAAAAAATTTGGGCCCACTTTTATTCAGAAACATTTTCATTTACAAGAGTTACCAACATTTTCAAATACCAGAATTTCGTTAATCACTAGGGCCTATTCCAAAAACAAAAATATTACATTTTGAACAATCTCTTCTGCAAAACCTTTTTTTTAATTGGAAAGTTATACACAACAAATATATTCACATCCACAAAATACAATAATCTGCGGAA
>JANVCL010000006.1:6554291-6565342 GCA_026546855.1 Erythroxylum incrassatum | reverse complement strand
AAATCAAAAAGTGAAGCTGAAGTATTTGGGTCACACTCTCTTCTAGAAAAGTGTTCCTTTATGTCTTATGAATCCATTGACACCAAAATCACTCAACTTGGTTCAGTAAATAGGAAGATATACCTCAAACAGTTTCGGACTGCTCTTGTCCAAAATAATGTAACTTCCATCTGAAATTTAAACATCTTAGAGACTAAATCAGATTCTAAGTTTTTCACACCATTTGTAGCTCAATGTCTCTAGTTTACCATAAATTAGAAATCATCTCATTTGGAGCTCTATAGATCAAGATATCATTAAAATACTGAAGTATGTTCAGTAGAATAACACCAGTTCATACTATTTTGGAGTACCCTCATTGTACCTAGTCCACTTTTCACTAATCTTTCTCAATTTGATTCGAAGGGCTATGATTTTTGGTAAAGATGTAGATCAATGTCGTACGAGTCTAATGGTTCAAGAATCAGGTCATTTGGGGGTGTAGAGGAAGTTATAACCAAAAGAAGCAACCATGCTTATGACCGCAATCAAAATGAACCTATTTTGGTGCGATTTCCATAACTTTCACAAAAAACGTCGGATTGATCTCATTTTTGGACTATTGGAAAGAGGACTTCGAGATCTACAACTTTTATGAAGACTAGAAAACCAATTCTATGAAGACTAGAAAACCAATTCTATCTCTTGACTTTTGTATTGTCTCACTTTGGTATTGTCTTACTTTTGCTTCGTCTTACTTTCCTTTTTTCTTACTTTGCCTCGTCTTTCTTGCCTTTTGTCTTACTTTCCTTTCGTCTTACTTTGCTTCGTCTTACTTTTCTTCGTCTTACTTTCCTTTCATCATACTTTGCTTCGTCTTACTTTCCTTTCCTCTTACTTTGCTTCATCTTACTTTGCTTCATCTTACTTTCCTTTCGTCTTACTTTCCTTTCCTCTTATTTTGCTTCATCTTACTTTGCTTCGTCTTACTTTCCTTTCGTCTTACTTTCCTTTCATCTGACTTTGCTTTGTCTTAGAAATTCGTCTTAAAACTTCGTCTCCAGAATGTCTCCAATTATAAAGATCATAACTTTTAGCTCAGATGTCCAAAATTTTCATACTATATACCGTTGGAAAGATAATAGAAAGATCTACAACCTTATAAGGTAACTTTGCTAAAATCTATCTAGATTAATCTAGATTTTCTCCCGAAGTCAGAATACGAATTTTACACTCAACTTTCAACTTCATGAAATTTTGAGACTCTTAGAGACAGAATTGAAATTCGATGTCTTCATAAAAAATGTAGTCATATATCTCTAGTTTAATCCAAATCAAGAATCATCTCATTTAGACAACTAGAGAAAACGTTGTGGTTAAAAGACTGAAGCATACTCAGTAAACATTTTTTTCCAAATTTTCAAACTTTCAATATTTTACATCTAAATCATCTTCTACCTAAATTATCTCTTCCATTACAACTCCAAAAATCACTTTTAAAACACTTAATCACTAATAATCTTTCAAAACACCAAATTAACACTATAACAATTTTTTTTCATCCCCAGCACAACAGTATTTATGAACAAACAGGTAAATGTCATTTTCCATGCAGATGACAGTAACTTATCATATTTATTTCATAAATCCCTAACTCTAAAGGATTTATTCACTACTTACCTGTTAAAAACTCCAAAATCTTCAAGCCATAAACTCCACACTATTTTTGTACTTCACTGATTACAATGACCAAGTTCTAATTTTTCTTAGGGTAGAGGACACAAATGACGAAGTGAGTTTAGTGTAGGAAAGGAAAAACATAGAAATCTCTTAGAAGGTGTAAAGTCTATATATGGGAAGAAAATTTGAAGAAGATGATATTAAAGAAGGAACTTAGACATGACTTAAAGAAGGAACTTAGACATGACTTAACTTGTTAACTCTTAAAGAACAGTAACCTACTTCTAACAAAAGTACAAAAAGCCTAAATGACACTTGTCGTTTTCTTAATGAGTAAACTCTAACTTAGTTTCTTTTAAAACTAACTCCATTTAGCTCTCCGCTTTTCAATACAACTATCATCTTTACAATCCAATTATCCCCAATATTCTTTTGATTCCTTTTTCCCCTTAATTTCTATTATCCATAAAAATCCCAAAATTTCCTAAATTCATCAACATTCAAAAATATCACAATTCCACTAACCCGTAAAATTTCCAATGTAAAAATATTCATAATTCTCAAAAATTCACAAATCAATCCAATTATACCTGGAATTATTTATGAGTGCACGTACAATTATTTTTATGTGCATATAAATTCACTAGTCATGTATAAGTGTATAGCATATTATGCATGAACAAGGAAATGCATCTCTAACTCTCGCTAATCACTCACATTTACCATTCTAAACTTCCCACAAGTAATGGGATGTCACAGTATTGATGCAGTATGAAAAGGTGGTCGTCTATGCATCGAGACAATTAAGGTCTCATGAGATTAACTATCCGGTACCTAATTTAGAGCTTGCTGCAGTTGTCTTTGCTCTAAAAATATGGAGACGCTATCTATATGGAGAGACATTTCAGATTTATACAAATCATAAAAGTTTGAAGTATCCGTTGAGTCAGAACGAGTTGAACATGAGATAAAGAAGATGGATTGAGTTATTGAAGGATTATTACTGCACGATTGAGTACCACCAGGGGAAAGCTAATGTGGTGGCTGATGCTTTGAACAGAAAGTCTAATACTAGTGTAGCTCAGATTTAGTTATTGAGGTTACCAAACTTGATTCATTTGAGAGAAAGCTCTGAATGTGGAATTGAATCTGGAGTGAGATGAGGCACTGATCACTACACTAAAGTTGAGACTGATGTTACAAGATAGAATTAGAAAAGTCCAAAGGAAAGATCCTAATATGGTGAAGTTTATAGAGAAAGTGAAGATGAGTTCGGATTCTAAGTTTCAGTTGAGGGATGAGACATTGTGGTTGAAACAGAGGTTGTGTGTGCCTAATATGAATGATCTTAGGAAATAAATTCTAAAGGAAGCTCATATGGCCGCCTATGCTATGCATCCTGGTACTACCAAGATGTATAATACGCTGAAGCAGCATTTCTGGTGGCCCAGAATGAAGAAGCAAGTGGTGGAGTATGTTTCTAAGTGTATGACATGTCAGTAGGTTAAGACCAAGCATCAGGCTCCAGTAGGGAAGCATCATTCGTTGCCTATTTCGAAGTAGAAATGAGAACGAATTACCATGGACTTCATTATGGGATTACCTAAGACTTCGAGGCAGAATGATGCTATATGGGTTGTAGTGGATTGATTGACTAAGTCGGCCCATTTCTTACCAGTGAGAGAGAATAACTCATTAGATCAGATGACCCAGAGATATGTGAATGAAGTGGTTAGATTGTATGGGATTCTAATGTCCATTGTATCTGACAAGGATCCCAGATTTACTTTGAGATTCTAGAAGAGCTTGCGGTTTGCTATAGGTACTAAGTTGAACTTTAATACTGCATTTCATCCCCAAACAGATGGGCAAAGTGAGAGAACAATCAAGATTGTTGAGGATATTCTTAGAGCTTGTGTATTGGAGTTTCAAGGAGCTTAGGATTAGTACATAGCTTTGATTGAGATTGCTTACAACAACCACTATCATAGTAGTATAAGAATGGCATCGTATGAGGCATTGTATGGCAGAAAGTGTCGATCGCCTCTGTATTGGGATGAAGAGGGCTTGAGAATAGTTGAAGGCCCAGAATTGATACAAGACATTGTAGATAAGGTGAAATTGATTCGAAGCCGATTTAAAGCAGCTCAAGATATACAAAGAGTTATATGGATAAACATCGAAGGGACATAGATTACAGGAGACAGAGTGTTCTTGAGAGTGTCACCTTGTAGAGGAGTATTGAGATTCCGAAAAAAAAGGGTAAGTTGAGCCTTAAGTACATTGGTCCTTATAAGATCATTGAGAGGATAGGACCTTTGGCATATAAGTTAGCTTTATCGAATGAAATGTCTCAATTACATAATGTGTTTCAAGTGAGTATGCTATGAAGATACCGATCAGATCTGACACATGTGATACCGTCTCAAGAGATTAAGGTTGCTAGTAATCTAAGCTATGTTGAGGAGCCGATCAAGATAGTGGGATCTCAGATCAAGCAGTTGAGAAACCGAGTCATTCCATTGGTGAAAGTCCTTTGGAGGAAGCAACATAGGAAATGGAGGATTACATGAGGAAACAATATCCTCACCTATTTAAGCAATCATGTAAGAATTTCGAGGACGAAATTTCTTTTAAGGAAGGGAGAGTTGTAACATCTTATTACCCATGTTGAGGCTAGAATAGTAAATATGAGAGATTATTGAGAAATTAAAAGTACACTAAATGCTCATGCATAATAAGGCATACACGCACGTGAATATTGAACTTATGCACATTACAATAATTGTACATGCATTCATTGACATATTCTGGGTATAATTGTTTATAAATCCGATTATATTGAGAATTATGGTTTTTATATGTTGAAAACTGATTTGGGGGGTGTGTTGAAAACTGATTTAGAGAGTGTATTTAGTGATTTAGAATTTTGGTGAATTTTAGGAAAAATTTCTGAAAATTTGGGTAATTTTTTAACTAGGAAAAATGCCAAGTTGTAAGACAGACGATAAATGGCAGTAGAATTAATTGTCAAACAGAAATGGAAATTTTGATAAATGACTTTGGAATTTATTGACAATTGTCAATTAAAATTGGGAGGCAATTGGAGTAGACATTGGATTTGATTGGACTAGTTAAATGAAATAACCTAGTTTAAAGTTATAAGAATTGGAAGTCACTTGCCAAGCCATGTCTTAAGATCCCTATTCTTTTAATTTTAAAGACCATCCTTGTTTTGCCTCTAACGATACTTTTAATTTAAAAGACCATTAGGTGTTTTGATCTTGTTTTCTGCTTCTCCTTTGTGGCTTCTCTTCTTCCTTATGATTTTAATTCATCAAACCTCCACCAATGTTGAACCTCTCATTTATCAATTTCTACTTCTATCTTGATGTCTCTTCCATTTTCACTAAAAAACCTATCTCTACCACCTTTAGAATATGAAGATCGTGTGATGCTTGGGAGCTAAGGCTAAGTGTTATTTTTTAAGATTTAAAGCTAAATCAAGTAAGTAGCTCGTTAATCTTTATGGGTAATGTTAAATAAAGCATTTATGATGATAGTTAGAGTTTAAATGACATAAAATGGTGTTTTGTGTATGATGAACGTGAGTGATGAAAAGTTTAAGTAAATGTCTTGTTTTTGGATATGTATGATGAGTAATAATTCATGTATTGTTGTAGATATGTTTTTTAGGTAGAATGATCAACATAATGGTGTTAGAATGAGTGTAGAAAATCGATAATGAATAGTATATGCACATGTTCTGTTTTGAGTTAATGATTAAATATAGATCATGAATTGGTTTGTGAATGATATTGAGTTGAAATGGAGTTGAGAATGAAGAATAATGAAGTAGAAAAAGTGATCTTTGTACAAGTTGTGTTAGTTGTAAAATCTGAAAATTTGGAAGATGAGTCATGTTTGTTGCTTTATGTGAAAGTTTGTCGCAGCCAACTTCTTGTTTCGCCGTGGCCAACTTGTAGGATTTTACGAAGATTCCTCTTAGGAAAAGTTCACCGCGACCAACTTCTAGCTTCGCTACGGGCAACTTTCTTGCACAACTTTGAAAATTGATGAATGGAGTATTTTCATTAAACATGCTTCGATATTTTAGCGATATATTGATCTATAGTTATTCAAATGGAATGATTCTTGATTTAGATTAAACTACAAACATAGGACTACAATTGTTCTGAAGAAATCAAATTTAATTATGTCTCTAGAATTCCAGAATCTGACTTGAAGTTGGATACAAAATACTGTTATAGTTTAAGAATAGTCCAAATTATTTGGAGTTTAACTTTTGGAATACTAAATCAAATTGTATGAACTTGGCGTCATTAGAAACTTATGAGATAGGAGAATAATTTTTTAGAAGAAAGTTTTCTCAAATTACTCCTTTTGTATTGTCTGAATTATCAAGAACAGTAGACCCAAAAGTCAATTTTTGGAAACATCTAAAATGAGCAATTGAGTTATGAAATTAGATTCAAATGACTTTATTGAGGTGTAAACCCTAAGTATAAATTATACTTAGGTGAGTTTTGATATATGATTGATAATGTGACGAGAATAATGGAAAGATACCCAGGACTGTCATTAAGCATGCATTGTACACTCCATATACACATTTGTGCATAAAGGAATACTTATAATTGTGCAATTATTAATGTGTGTGCAACGTGTGTATTGCATAATTTGGATGTGCAGGATAAACGCCTACATTCAAAGGTTTCCAGATCATAGAAGCTAATGCTAATTTCGAGGGTATTGTGAGTCGACTTATATGGTCTTACTTACTAATTGCTTTGTTTATATTATGGTTTGAATTATCTTATGAATATGACTTTGATTGTGCTAATTCTAAACACTGAAGGTTCAATGATTTTGATGCAAGAATGTGTTATTGAAGTGCTACTTGTATGTGAATTTGATGAAATATGTGATATCTAACTTGATTGTTAAATTCTGAAGAAACATGCAAATATGCAGATGATTGAAAATTTGTTTCTCAACATTTATGTTGAATGCTAGACCACAGTCCGAAGATTAAAGTATTCTGAATGTGAATATGAAATCATATGATTGATTGAGAATATGATAATGCAAAGCATTCCAATGCATTAAAGATATAGGCAATTCTGACCGAAGTTACTAATATAAAAAGCTTAAAGCTTAGACTGTGATCAGAGCCTCAGGCTCAGATGTGAATATACCAATATCCACTAAGCGATGTGGGACATTATTTGATATAGCTCGGTATCTACTAAGGGATATGAGTTAGTAAAAAAGGCACTCGATCACAACAAAGTAACAAATTGAATGTGAGTCTCATTAGCACAACATATGTATATAATATGTATGATTTAAATAGTTTGAATGATTTCTAAACATGATAAGTGTTTGAATGATTAAAGTGATTGTAAATAAAAGATGTGAATTATATGAAAATAAGTGATGATATGAGTTATGTGATTTAGTGAGCCATCGAGGATGGTCACTTATTGAGTTTACAAAACTAACCCAAAATTTGCAATATTTTTCAAGCTCAAAAGAGTTACCCGGTTAGGCAAACGGGAGTATACCCACTGCATTCAAGTAAGACATAGAGGTAGGGATCAATTTGTGTCTGCATTTGAATTTTTATTTTTGTATCAACTTGAGTCTTCCGCAATTATTGTAACATGTATATTTGAATATTTCTGTTTTGTAATAACTTTCCAAAATGGAATGGTTTGTAAATAATTTTGAAGTGTAATAATATTATGTTTGTAAGTGCTTATTTTTGCAATGGGCCTAAGTGACCAGTGAAATTTCGATGAGTTGCATAATGATTGTAATGTTGTGAATGAAAATGTTTCTGAATAAAAGTGGGCTCGATTTGTTTTATTGATTTTTCGCATACGTGTGCATTGTTTCAAGAAAATAATTTTATAATGAGTTTGATCGTTTGACTATTCTAGCATGCTATGTTGGACCTCAAAATTTTTCTTTATTTATTTGTTTATTTATTTTACTTTACTTTGTTTTCTTAGAATTTAGTCCATGATTTTGCAAACGCAAGGAGAATTAGAAATATTAAATAGGAAAATTAAAATTAAGTTAGAGTATAGTATGGTCTAAATTAAATTGAAGTCGTAAGAATGTGTAAAGGGCTTTTTTGGAAGATCACTTAAGTTTAAAAGTTATAAGGCATTAAAGGAAGGGTAGAATGGGAAGAGGAAAAATGTTGTCTTGCTTTGGAGAAGAGAAAAAGTGAGTGAGAAGAAGGAAGAAGAGAAATACAAAAATAAAGATAGGAGAAGAGAGTTTTGGTGGTTTAAGAGAAAAGAAGAGAGTTAAGCTAGGGTTTCATCTTTCTTAGCTTCACAGAGAGATTTTGAAGTTATTCAAGAAGAGAAAAAGGAAGAGGAAGAAAAGAGATTTCTTTTGAAGCAATAATCTCATTATTTGGGGAAGATTCAAAGTAAGTTTAATTTTAATCCTTTGATTTACATAAGGGTTTTGGTTCATGAAGCTTAGGAAATGCTTGGGTTTAATCATTCCAAGATCAATTTTAGTGAATGTATTTTCTTGGGTTCTCAATTTGAATTCCTATTGAACTGGGATTTTTGTAAATGTTAAAGGAAATCAAGTAAAGCAAGAGGAGCAAGAGGAGAGGCATCTTTGAACAAGTCTCAAGTAAGGAATTCAAAGTGGGTTACATTTTTATAATTGAGTAAGAAGCCATAAATGTTTCTTTCAAATAAATGGAATTAAATGATTTCCAACTACTTTACAAATGTGCATTTATTGTTCTTTAAATGCTTTGAGAAAGTGCTACATATTTTGTATATGAATTTTGTGGATGAATTATGATCTGATATGGAAATGATTTTGAAAAGACTTTATGTTTATGAAATCAAGTTTCCAAAAAGTGTCATTTTAAGCAACAAGTTTACAAGTTGTGAAACGCATGATTATGTGGGTTTGGTTTCGTCCATTCTGTATGTCAAGTGCACTTCGATTAAAGGCTTCTCCCGCCTGCCCGCTAGTAGCATGGAGCTCCTTTATGGACTCCCCTAAGTTCACGACTACGTAAAACCATTATGTGGGATTGCGATAGTACGTTTTGTTCATGGCTACACAAGACTATTTTATGGAATTGTGTTAGTATGTTCTGTTTATGGACCTACCCAAACCATTATGATGTGCTTATGTGTTTACATATGTTGACAAGTTTGATGAATGCATGATTTATGTTGCTTATGAATTTTTTGATAAATGAGAATTTTAAAATTATATGCTTTATGATTCAATGTGAATTTTTACAATGGAAATAAATATTTCAATGGTTTTTGCTTGTTACCGATTATAAAACTATTATCTAAGAGCTTTAAGCTCACCCGTCCATTTCCGTCCCATCTTTAGGTGAAGAGAATGAGATCGACTAACCAATAGTCGAGGCATCACTCCACTTTAGCAATGTTTTTGTATTTTAAGCTAGATTTTATAAACACAAGGCTTTAGTCGCATTTCAAGCTTATTAGTGCAGTACCTTTTGTATTTTGGGTTTTTGGAGACAATGTTGTAATATGACTCGAAATGCCCATTAAAGCTTTGTAAAACTCTCATCTTTTGATATTAATGAAATATATTTGGGTTTGTCTATGATTTTCTTGTTTTTGCAATGTATTTTGACTTAGAAATGAGATTAAGAAATTTTGGAGAAATTGCTTTGGTTTATGTCCAGGTTGGTCCTTAAGTTGAATGGATGAGGGTGGTTGAAAGAATTTAAGTTTGTGTTTAATAAGGTAGGTTGTTCAGGGTTTCTAGGTTCTGGGATATGGATTAGTTTGCCACGGCAAACCCTCCATTGCTCCTGAAGATTTTGTCATCCTAAATCCATTGTTTTCAACAGTAGTATGCTCACGTCTTTACATGAGTTTGGGAGTTGGGCTCTGAAATTGGGGTCCAACATGCCACCCTTGCGGGTACGTACTCAGATATCACTCAGAATGTCAGTTACGTGTCTTACGAGAGCGGGGTGCTATAATTCTGGTTTTTTCTAAGAGAAAAGAAACATCTCATGATAATGTTGCAAACACTAAGGGGGAAGGAGTTTTATGCCAAATTCAGCAAATGTGAATTTTGGCTTCATAAGGTAATATTCCTTAGACACGTAATTTCAAAGGATGGGGTACATATTGCTTCGAGGAAGTTTGAAGTAGTGGTGAAGTGGCATGCACCAAAGACAGTGGCAGAAGTGAGAAGTTTTCTGGGTCTAGCAGGATATTATAGGAGGTTTGTTGAAGGATTCTCTATGATAGCTACTCCAATGACCAAGTTATTGAGGAAAAATCAGAAGTTTATCTAGAGTGATGAATGTTAGAAGAGCTTTGAGGATCTTAAGCACATATTGACAAGTGCTCCAATTTTGACCTTGCCTATAGGAGACGAGGGTTATGTAGTTTATAATGATGCTTCGAGAAAGGGCTTGGGTTGTGTGTTGATGCAAGGAGACAAGGTAATAGCTTACGCCTTGCGGCAACTAAAGCCTTATGAATTGAATTACCGAACCCAGGATCTAGAATTAGCAGCAATAATTTTTGTCTTGAAATTTTAGAGACATTATCTGTATGGAGTTTAGACAAAGATTTTTACAGATCATAAAAGTCTCAAGTACTTATTGAGCTTGAAAGAGTTGAATTTGAGACAAAGAAGGTGGTTAGAGATACTTAAGGATTATGACTTGTTAATTGAATACCATCTAAGAAAGGCAAATGTAGTGGTTGATGCCATAAGTAGGAAATCCTCCATAGCCTAAGTTCAGACAATTTTTCTGTCGTTGTTGAAAAAGATGGCCGAGCTCAGAATAATCTTGAAACAGGAGCAACCTGATTGCATTATTGATAATTTCAGAGTGAGACCAATACTCAAGGAGAAAGTTAAGGAGTTATAAGCACAAGATGCAGATTTGAACAATCTCCAAGAAGAAATTGAGAATGGAAAGAAATCTGAAGTGGTAGTGAAAGATGATGGATTTATGGTAATAGGAAACAGACTTTGTATTCCGAATGTCGAGGAAGTACAAGATGAGATACTCGACAAGGCACACAATACGCCTTATGCGATGCACCCAAGTAAGACAGGATGTACAAAGATTTAGAAGAGCATTTCTAGTGGAAAGGCATGAAGAAGGATATAGCAGAATATGCAAGCAAGTGTCTTGTGTGTCAGCAAGTTAAGGTTGAACACCAGGCACCTTCAGGCAGTTACTGTTGGGACTCGATCCGGGAACCGGATCCCAACCGAAAAATGGAAACGGAAAATGAAATCGGAAAGAACGGATTTCTTAACGAATTCGAAGCGGAACGAAACGGAAGCAAATTAATCGGCACGCGAAAACA
>JANVCL010000006.1:6519127-6533242 GCA_026546855.1 Erythroxylum incrassatum | reverse complement strand
CTATTCCATGGTATTTACCTCTTTCTTATTCTTAAGCAAGTCCCCGAGAGGGCTTAATTGATCCATGATTTATGTTTCATCTTTCCTTTTCGTTTGTTTCGAGAACTATAGCGATCAATTCCGATTCTTTCTTTTTCTATTGATTCTTTTCCGATCGAGATGTATGGCTCCATGAGTCTATGTGTCTATATAGATCCTGTTCATGGATTAACGAAAATGTGCAAAAGTTCTATTTGCCTCTGCCATTCTATGAGTTTCTTCCTTTTTGCGTATGGCATCGCCACTCCCCTTGGCGGCATCCACTAATTCGGAACTGAATTTGAAAGCCATATTTCGACCCAGACGTTTTCGGGATGCCCCTAATAACCAACGAATGGCAAGTGCTTTTCCTTGTGTGAATCCTAGGGAACTTGATGAGTCGATCCGCCTACACGTCTTGCTTTTACTGCTATATCGGGAGTTACTCCACGTATTGCTTGACATAAAACAGTAAAACAGATAGTCGATTTTTTTCTGTCTTTTGTTGAATCTTTTTCATCGCTCGATAGATAATTGGATAAGCCAATGATTTTTTTCCATGTTTCAGAATAGGGTTAACCAACATGTTAACTAATCGATTACGATAAATTTGATCGGATTTTGCAGTTTTTCTTTCTGCAATGCCTCGACGTGATATGAGCGTGCAAGGAGTTCTTAAGAATCATTTTTCCTTTTCTTTTATAAAGAGGCTTCTCCCCCAATAAATTTGATGATATTGAATACATTTGTTTTCAGTCCAGATTTTTTATATTTTCTGACTTAAAAATATTTCAAAATATGATATAAAATTTTAAAATACATATATGCCTCAACCTATAGAAGTTTACCTACCGTAACGCGCGACTGAAAACATACTACTTACATTAAAATAATTAATTCAAAGTTAAAAAAAGTTATGAAACGGGGCAGCAAGAAAATATGACATAAACTTCGTTGTTTAGTTTGTAGTTACTGTGCATTATTATGTCTTGCTCCCTTTTCATGTCTTAAAGAGTCCTAAATTACTTCACCGTTACGGAACTCAATCATCAAGTACTGAAATCAAGCGTGAAGTAAACGTTCTCACCCTACAGTTAATTACTAATAATACGATGAGAGCTCGCTTCCACGCTCCAATGAATCGCGTAAGATCAAGGTCCCAGTAATATTTAATGATTTCGATTATATTACTTTACGCCCTTTTCTCTAAATCCGCCTGCCAGGGTCAGCTCTCACCTCCCAATTTCTGAAATCAATTTCTATTCGCCGAATAGTTTTGAATTTGACTTGTTGCTTAGAATTCGATTGCCGGCACCATCTTCCGATGAAGAACAATCTCGAAATCTTTGATTTCAAGGAGGAAGACGAGTTATCGGAGATCACCGCCGGTAAATTCTCCAACAAATTAAAAAACCCTAACCTCGTCAGTCCCGCCATTTTGAAGTACGACTTTCTCGAACACGGTAAGCTTCCCGAATCTTCTCCAGAGTCTGTACTTTGATTGCTGAGGTTTCTCTGCTTTGATGATCCCGATTCAAGACGCGTTTACCTGTGATTGTAAACTAAATGCTCTCTAAGTAATCAGAAATTTGGCGTTCGATTTTAATGCCAAAGGCATTACTTGTTTATAGAGTTCACAATCAACTAGGATTGGTAATACTTTGTCATCAAGAAATCTAATAACTAAAACTAATCTAATAAATGAGAAATATGGCGGGCTTGTGGTGTTTTTGAAATTTTGAGTTCATTGCATATCGGCAATTTTTTTGGGTTGTATTGTGAATGTTGATAATTGGTTTTAACTCTTGAACATAACCAGTTACACTGACGCTACTGATCTAGAAAATTTAAATATGTTTAAGCACAATTTTGGCATTTCTATAATATGATCAATTTTTCGTTGCTTATCAATATTCGGTTCGTGTTTGCAGTTGATCAAGGACCTGATTCCCTGAAGCATGATACTGACAGTTTACTTTGTGTGGATGTTGATGTTATTGACTGTGATCGTAGTTGTGACAAAGCTAGTGCAGATGCTAACGCAGTAATGATGAGGGAGGACTTCTTCAAAAAAGAAGGAAATTCTAGCTTGTTTGCAATTTCTCAATCAAATTGCTTAATTCTTGGTCAAGATTTTAATTCCCATGTGGATGATTCTGAGCCCAAAAGTTCACCAGAGAAATGCCAGGTAACTAGTGCACTCTCAGATTCTCCATCCAGTGTACATTCATTTTTCATATCTCAAGTTAATTTGAATCTAGTAGTTTTTCTATACTCTGTTGGATGAGTAATTTCTATGCTACCTCTTCCGAATATTTAGAGCGAGCCAGTTGATGTGCAACCAGATGCTGAAGGAAGCATGGATGAGAGTTCTCCATCAAGTCCAATATCTGATGTTTTAGAGGACGGCGGTATTTCCTTATAATATTCACTCATTTCATAATCCATTTCTCTTGGGCATATGGATGGTCTACGTTGATATCTTATAACAGTCTTATACTTGATGTCAGTTGATGTGAATAATGGTCCAAGAAGTCATTGTTCCAGTGGCTCAGAAATGGTGCGTTGTGATACTCAAGTCATTCACCAACTTGTTATTTGCTCGAGTATAGATTAAAGCCTTACATTTGTGTGATGTATAATATATTTTGATAATGAAGCTGACTGCTGTTCTGATGATTGTGATGACCAGAAAGCTTTGGTTTTACTGATTGTATGTATCATTTGAAATTTGCAGGATGATATTGATATTGCTGTTGATTATTTTTTATACCGGCAAAAGTTTTATTCTGGGTGCCTTGTAACTTTTTCTTCCTGTGGTATTAAAATTGACGGTTTGACTTCGCATCCTGATCAAGAGTCCTTTAGCATTGAAATGGGAATTGATGATATGATTCATGTAGAATCCTATAACCTTGAAAAGGTGAGTTACAGTTAACTGTGGCAGCATATATTATGGTGCTAAGATATTGCTAATCAACTTACAAATTCTTATCTATGTGTGTAAAGTTTGCAACTGTCACAATTAAGATTCACATACTATCAAAGGATGCAGTGCAAGTTGACAATGCCCATGGTGCGTCAGGTCAGTGGTCTTCTTCATATTCTGTACTACCTTTTGATAACTTGGTGTTCTTGTTTTATGCATTTAGCTTTCATGTAGCTTCGAGGTCTACATTCTTCTATAGCTTAGATTTCTCCCAGTTTGTTCTAAATGGTTCATCTCATAATTGAGTAAGCCCCACTGGTCTGTGCAACTTTGGTCTCCTTTTCTTTCAATTTTCATGACATTTGTGGAAAATAACCCTTTCATTAAGAAGTTTCTAAAAATAGAGATGTCATGTTGACCCTATAGTGGTGCAGTTATGTAATGCATCGCTATGGAATTGTGTTTCATCTACTGTGGTAAAATATCAGCTGTAGTGATTGTGCTGAAATATTTGTGAGGTGCTTTCATTGTATATAACATAGGATCTTTAACACTTAGGTTTTAGAGCAAATAGTTGCTTGCTAAGGTAATTTATTATGTTTCTAAAGGCTTTTGTAATTTTTCATAATGCATTTCTACAGTGCTTGTTTAACTGGTTTATATGCCAATTATGTGCATAGTTGTGGAGGAGCTGGAGTTTGCGGCATTTGAGCCTAACTGGATTGGAATGTGGGAACATATTACATCTTTGAATACAAAATACTTTGCAGTATGGAGGACTGTGCATGAGTAAGCATATAAAAACATTGTTGTTACTAAGAATTTTCTGCATAATCATTATTCTCTGAATAATTGTCAACTATGAATAAATTTGTATCCATTGAAGAAATGGTTTATGACTTTACATTTCCACCTGTTGATGATCATTCTTGATGGTAGAATGATATTGTTATTTTTATTCTTAAATTGTTGTGTAGAGTCATGCTGATATCTGCATTAGGTTTTAGAAAATGCTATATAAGCCCTCTTCCCTCCATGTAGTTGTAGCATATAACTTCCGTTCAATCTGTCTGTAAGTTTTAAGAATCTATTACCTTGCTGTGAGTTTATCTCTTGCTGTAATCATGGTTTTCTGTAAGTGGGTGAGAGTTCTAGGTGCTTAATCTATGTGTCTATTTGTATGGATTGAGTTTGGAGAATTTAGTGATAAGAGTTAAATGCTTGGAAACAGACATGGTACATGTAGGCTGAAGTTACCTGGAATACAATCTGTGTACCATCTTTTTCTTCAGTTATAAATCAGGATCAATTAACAACTAGAGGCAAAGTAGATGCATGTTCTTTGCTTTCAGATAAAGGCAACTGTGTTGACTATCCACAAAAAATCCAATGCACATTATAGCGAGCACTCCTTTGCGTTGTCCTACATATTATAGTTTCTCTTTTAATAGCTTTCAAAAGTGGGAAATTTTTTTATGATTCTGTAGTTTAGTTAAAATCGTATTTTTGTGAATGCTTTTCTTTCCTGTCTAAATTCTCTTTCCCTTTTTATGTTATATCATAGTACGGATGTTGCAAGTGATGGAAGGGTAGACTTACTTCAACAAAGGCCTTATTTTCCAAAGTGAGTAATAAGTCTTATCCTCCTTTTTAATGCATGATGTTATATTAAGCTTTGACTTAATGCTTCTTTTGTCACTTGTAATATTTCCTTTTCTGATTGCCGCTCCTCATGCTGCTATGTGTATCTGGTGTTTTTATCATGCCGATTAAAAAGTTATAATGTTGTGATTGTCTCAAGTCTTACTAATGAAATCTGAAAACTATTTTGGGTGATGATGGGGTTCGTCATGTGGTCTTTTTTTGTTTTAAGAGAGAACTTGGGACCAATTTATAACTTCCTGAAATGATTATATGCATATGTAATCCCTAAAGCGACTGATGAGACTTTTAAGTTCTGTGGAGTGTTTTCACTTTACATTAATGTCTCGTTAGATGAAGATTCCTTGTGCTCTCCAAGAAAACATATCAAATATTTATTTCTTTAGCATGGGGATATTCTACTGGCATGACATGCATACATACATGCTTATGTAGTGTGTGCAGTTGTATGTAAATTTTAAATCTTTGCCTATACGACCTGTAGAACAAACTTTGCTTTCTGGAATTGCTAGGTGAGCGTCTCCTAGTTGTTTAAAAAAGTTGTAGATGGAACAAGTCTGCATCTCTTAACCTTGTATGAGAACTGAATAAACTATGGGGACCTTACAGTTTTGATGAGGCCTTTGAAGATATGGTCTATCCACAAGGGGATTCAGATGCTGTTTCGATCAGCAAGAGAGATGTAGATCTATTACAACCTGAGACATTCATTAATGATACAATTATTGACTTCTACATCAAGTAAGTTTATGTGCATCATATTGCTTATGCATTGTAACTTGTCCACTTCTACTTATTGAGGATGAGGATGTTATACTTAGGTTGCCTATTCTTGTTAGTTTTATAATATATAATGATCTTTGTAACTACATATTTTTTATGCTGTTAGTGCCCGCATCTTGTTCTCTGTTGCTTTGTATATGAACTTGTTCTTGAACATTCATGCATCTTAACTTGATTTTACTTTTTTCATTTTTCTTCTAGTTGCTTAAATGTTTTTACTATTATGCTAACCTTATTTGAAGCAATTCATGTTATTTTAATCTAAGTGGTGCCAAAATGACCTGTCTTGATAAATTTCAATTTGTTTTTATCGTTAAGAGCTTGCTAATTGAGGAACACAATTGTTTGGCAGGTATCTGAAGAATCAAATTCCAGCGGAGGAAAAGCATAGATTTCACTTTTTCAATAGCTTTTTCTTTCGGAAGCTTGCTGATCTAGACAAGGATCCATCTAGTGCTTCTGATGGGAGAGCTGCTTTCTTACGTGTTCGTAAATGGACAAGGAAAGTGGATTTATTTGGGAAGGATTATGTTTTCATTCCAGTAAATTTCAAGTAAGAGAATGATTAGAAGAGTAGCTTATTTCGTATTATATGTGTTGCTGTGAGTTCTTTGTTCATGTGATTTGTGATGTTATTTGGTGACAGTCTTCATTGGAGTTTACTAGTAGTATGTCATCCTGGCGAGGTGGCTGGTTTTAATGGTGAGTTTTACAGTTATTTGTGGTAGCTGTCTGTATTTTTAGTATTTTATTGATTTCTTCTTATATTTATCAGATAAAGAATCAGGGAAGTCTATGAGAGTACCATGCATATTGCATATGGATTCCATCAAAGGAACTCATGCTGGTCTAAAAAATCTTGTTCAAAGGTATCGCAAAGTTTTTGAAATTCATAATTGATGTTGTCTGCTTTGTGCATATTATCACAGTGAAGAATGAAAATGTTTAAGATCATACATGACATTTCTTTCAAAAATGTGCAAGCAGTGAGGTATTATCCAAATTAAATAATTTGCCTTCACTTACTTACCATGCCTATTGCTATTTTTGACGAATCAGTGAATCACACTGTTGAAAATGGGTACTAAGTTTTTGCGATCATATAATTGGTACACAAAGCACAATCTAATGTATCTTGCGCAGTTACCATGCCTATTCCTATTTTTGACGAATCAGTGAATCACACTGTTGAAAATGGGTACTAAGTTTTTGCAATCATATAATTGGTACACAAAGCACAATCTATTGTATCTTGTTTTATCCATTGTTTGCCAATGCAGTTTTTGGACATAAACTGTCCTTGTTTTGTCCTTTCATTCTCTTTTTCTCTGATTGATTTTTGTTTGAACATCTTTCGTGCTTTCCTGGAGTCACATATGTATATATGTATGCATGTGTATATTATATATTATATATATATAATATATATATTGTCACTGTTGGACCTTCACATGGCAGTTACTTTTGGGAGGAGTGGAAGGAGAGGCACAAGGAAACATTGGAAGATTATTCTTCAAAGTTCTTGAATTTACGGTTTGTACCACTAGAGGTATTTGTCTTCAAAGTTCTTGAGTTTACGGTTTGTAGCAGTGGAGGGATTTCCATGCCATATTATATACTGGCTGTTGATACTTTTGCAATGCCTTGAATTGTCTAGCCACCGCACTCTCCAATAAAAATCCTGCATCTAAAAAGCATCTCTCTTTTTTCATGTACAAACAAGCCTCCATCGTGATTGTACAAGCATTCAGACACATACTTTATTGAATTTCTAATTTTGCGTCTGACATTTAGTTAATGTTTATGCAGCTACCACAGCAGGAGAATATGTTTGACTGTGGCCTGTTCCTGCTCCACTATTTAGAGCTATTTTTACTTGACGCCCCTTTGAATTTCAACCCATTCAAAATTGACAAATTCTCTAGATTTGTAAGTGGATTCGCTCAACCATAAGCTTCTCTACAAGTATTTTAGTGATAGGTTTTATAGGAATGAGAAGATCCTATTTGGTCAAATGCCTAGCAACAAACTCCTATATTCCTTACATTAGAGTCTTTCTGGACGAAGTCCCTGGATAGCAGGCCTAAGGGTTTTCTTGTTGATGAATTTTGTTTCTCTCTTCATATGTTTTGCTTATCCATTTTAAAGGTTTTTATAAATGATGTATCCTCTTTAAATTTCTCAACCTTATATAGCCTGTTTCGTAAGTGGACCAGATGGATTGACAATAACGTCTAATAGTCTAAACCTTGTATTTGCGTGGATTTAGCCAGATGGATTGACAATAACGTCTGATATTCTAAACCTTGTATTTGCGTGGATATGGAAACTAAAGATCAAAAGACTTCTATTTTGCATTCTTAGTTTGGGTTATATCTATATTGAAACTAGGTCTGAAGTATGCTTTTTCCAGGATGATCAGAGCAGTCCTGACAACATACGACGTATGGTTTGAACTTTGAACTGAATCCTTAAACTATATTGGTTTCTAATCAAAATTTTGTTTTCAGCGACAAAGTCAGAGAACCTCTTAATATAATTTTCAGTTGAAGGTTGTCTGTGTTGTGCTAACTTTGCGTAATGACCAATGATTGTTCATAAGAGCTTATCGAGTCTTTTGACGTTTAATATGTGTTGCTTCATATCGCATCATTCTCTCTTTGTTTTTTTCCTAACCAGCTTAATGTTGATTGGTTCACCCCATCCGAGGCTTCTCTCAAACGCACTCTTATTCAGAGGCTGATTTCTGAGATCCTGCAAGATCAGTTTCAACGAGGTGAATGCGGGGATGAACTGCGCTGTGATCTTTCAAAAAATGATCACAGAGATACTGAAAGGGAGTTTGTTTCTGAGGGATGCACGCCTACTGTATCTTGTCAAATAGCTAATTCTGAAGCAGACCACGGGATTGAAATCACTCTATTGGACACATGTTCAGTAAGGAACTCTGAATGTGTTAATGATTCAGGTTTGGTTGTCAGAGAATTTTTCGAGCCAGGAGTCACAGCAGGATCATTACTTGCACGGTGTTCATCCTTTGATCAGCCATCTTCATATTACCGTCTTAACTCTGCTGTAGCACAGATAGAGGTATTCACATCACATTTCTGAATAAATTTATGCATAATCCTTTGTTCTTTGCTAAAAGGTTCCCTCCCCTTTTTTTTTTTTTTGGGAAACAAAGTTCCCTCCCTATTTTATTAACTTATTTATTCTGTTCTTTCATTCCACCTTTTCTATGTTGAAATTTTGACACGATCTTTCTAGTCTGTAATTCGTGCTCTCCTTTTATGCCATTGATGCGTCTCATTTTATGGCAGGATGGGGCAGAAACTGCAGGGCAGCTTCTTTATTACTCTTCTGGAGAACCTGTCTTCCACCAAATTGCAGGGATGATGCCTCCATCTGGTTCTATCCCATTCTCATATCAAGGTTTCGGGGGTGATCCATCTTGGAATCCAGAGATTTCTATGCAAAGAGAGGAGGATGGTTCTCCTTCAGAAACATCTATCTCCAATTCAGACGATTCAGAAATAGGCATCATTGAGAATGATCATATGGAGGATAATGTTGGGTCTTCTCAAAACAACATTGGTGAACAAAGATATGCATCTATGGACAACATGGATTGTTTAACTGATAGCCGCATTTCTACATCGAATGAATTTCTGGGTACTTCAACAGCTGGCATGGCTGAAGATGGCAATAAATTTACAGGTAGCTGTGAGAACCACAGCTTTGCTTCTTGTCCAGATGATACGACCGTATCATTACCCCAGAATGAAAGCCCCAAGTTGGAAGGCGATGGAAAAATTGAACCGAAGAGTAGAGAGGTCGCTGCAGACGATGTAAAAACAATTGACAATGAGGTCCAATTAGAGTCAAATGAAAAGCAAGATTTAAAAAAAACTGGGAATGAGATTATCGCAGAGTCGGAAGAAAAGGAAGATTTACAAACAATTGGGAGTGAGGTTATGGCAGGGTCAGAAGAAAAGCAGGAGTTACAAACAAATGGGAATGACGTTATAACCGGGTCAGAAGAAGAGGAGTTACAAACAAATGGAAATGACGTTATGACCGGGTCAGAAGAAGAGCAAGCTGCAAAACGTCGTCGGCTTATGCCTTCTATTGTAGAGAAGGGAGATTTGACTGGGAGCTTATGGGAGGATCTCCATCTGTAATTTAAGGCTAAAGAAAGATGGAGCTTTCTTTATTTTGTAATTCTTCTGGGTAGAGCATATTTGTGAATCTATGCCATAGTGTGAATAGTGCCAGGGCTGGTTCTAACATTAACGTAGAACAATTGGTGTACGGATGGTCTATAGTCTCCTTACGGACACTAGTCCATTAAATTGTCTTAAGCATTCAAATTAATATTACAGAACCATCCCAAATCTACCCTTTCGTTACGATTAATTATCGAGATCTAACAGCCAAGCAGTAATTTAGTACTTCAAAAAGGAGACGTTATTTGCAACTATTTGATATTATTATTAAAATGTAATGTTCGGATCAATTGTAAAATTTTTAAACTATTTATTTTTATTCAATTTTTAATTTTTTAGTTTGATTTATTTTAATAATGTTATTAAACATTGATTTGGTTAATGTATTTATTTAATTAATTAAAATTTAAATTTTATAATTAAAAATGTAATCATGTTTTAAAATTTTAACTTAATCTAATTTTATAATTATTTAATAACTGAATTTTTAATTTTTGGTTTTACCAGTCGGTCTGGTTTTTAAAATTTTGTTAAAATATGTTGTACTGCAGAGGAGCACCCAAAGGAGTGGATTACCAAGCCATAACTGTCTCTCAAACTAGCGTTTTCCTTCAAGAACTCGATGAGAAAACAACCTTGTCATGAACAAGCAGAGATCCTGACACTTCTCACATTTAGACAATTGGATTTTGATTTTCCTTTCTGTGGTTAGATAGAGATTCGAGAGGCAGTCGAGAAGATTGTAAAAATGAATCAGTTGCTGTGGAGGAGTCACCACCTGAATCAATCCCAAAGAATTGGACTGGCAGGCACTTGCCTCCTAATTCTACCACTTTTCTTCTCAAATCTGTTTCAACCATTGGGCAGAGCCTATCCTTCTCTCTTCTCCGTACGAATCTTTGCTCTAATCCATCTCGTTTTCATTTTTCATTCGATTTTCTCTCCTTTTTTTCCCCCTTGTTTTGGCTCTGGGATTTGCTTTTCCTCTGATGGGTGCTACGATGCAGGAGTGGAATGCTCCCAAACCCAGGCACTTACCACTTCTCAACGCTGCTTCGGATCGCCGTATTGTAAGTAGGTGATTTTGTTTTTCTTCCTTTATTTTTCTTTGCAAAGAGATGCCAATGTTTAGAATTTGCTATTTGACATTGTCTAAAAGTTGAATTTCTTATTTACCAAAAAAAAAAGTTGAATTTCTTTAATTTTAGCCCATCAGAGATCAGAAAGAGCTGTGGTCTCCCCTGCCCTACCAAGGATGGAAACCTTGTATTCAGTCCAGAACTACTCCATGTAAGTTGTTTAATGTGTACCTAAGTGATGCCATAAGAGTAGTTTTCTATCAAGATATGTCTTGATCAGTTTTTTTCATTTGGTAATGAGCGAGTGCGAGGAGATATCATTTGCTGACATAGTTGCTGTTACCTTTTTCAAGTATTGCCCGAGAAGTCTCAAGGGTACATCCAAGTGTTCCTTGACGGAGGATTAAACCAGCAGAGAATGGGAGTAAGCATCCTAATTGCCTTAAAACCAGATCTGTAGTTAAGCAGACGGTATATTTGGTCCGTTGGAGGTCCGATATTATTACTTGCCACTTGAGCTGAGGCTGTGGCAAAGAGAATGTTATTTACTGTAGCATGTGCCGGAGCTTTCAGTGGGTGGTTTTCAATCCACTGACTTTCATATGAATGCGTGCTGCGTGCTTGATTAGGATTTTATTCATTTCTTTTTCTAAACCTCTTCTTTTTTGCTTTTCTTTTCAAGATATGTGATGCGGTTGCTGTTGCCAAAATACTAAATGCAACACTTGTTATCCCACACCTCGAAGTAAATCCTGTTTGGCAAGACTCGAGGTATCTTGGGCATTAGCTACCATCTGGAATTATGATATTAAAAATCCTGGCAATTTCTCTTAAAAAGAAAAACATGAAAGTAACATTCTTCACAGCTCATTTGCAGAGATATTTAATGTGGATCACTTTATTAACGTTGTGCGACATGAGATTCATATAGTCAAAGACTTACCCAGTGAGTACTCCTGGAGCACGAGGGAGTATTATTCTACAGGCATAAGAGCTACTAGAATAAAAACTGCGCCTCTTCATGCTTCAATTGAATGGTACCTGGACAATGTCTTGCCTGTGTTTCAAAGGTTGGCAATTCTTGCCATTTCTGTCTCATTCATGACTATTCTGAGCTTGTTGAATTTCCTAGTCTGTCTTTGTGGATAAAGTGAAGATAGTTGCTTGTATCCAGTCTATAAGGACTGGCGATCATTGCAGTTAGGTGCTGTGTCCCTATATGATCTCCACATTTGTGATTTATATATAAATTTATTATTCATCTCAAATGGGAAACAGAAAAGTGCTGGAGCTGTGCACTTCATGCTCCTAGAACATGTCTCTCTGGGACTCATTTTGCATTCAATTGTATTTGATTTGCTCTTGTTCAATTATGTCATAACATACCTCAAATATATATTTTATTCACATGGCACTACCCATTATGAAATTCTAATTGATGTTGCAGTTATGGAATCGCTGCCATTGCCCCATTTTCTCATCGCTTGGCATTTGACAAATTGCCAGCAAGCATTCAGCGCCTGCGTTGCAAAGTCAACTTTGAAGCATTAATCTTTGTTCCTCATATTATAACTTTATCAGAGATGCTTGTTACTCGTCTCCGCTATCCTTCTGGTGATATTGAGAAGAGAGATATTTCTGAAGAAAATGGATATGGAAAGTTTGTTGTTTTGCATCTTCGCTTTGACAAAGTATGATCGATTTTCAATTGACAGGCAGTAATGTTTGTTTCAATATATGAAACACTCAACCAGGATGCTTCTTTTCTTTCTCTTTTTAAGGAAAAACACTCTAAAGGTTCTGTTTGTGGATACACATACTGATAGATAAAAACTAACTAGTGTAAAATTGTAATATTTGGGTTGTACTTGAAGGGTTCAGATTTGGTTTATATCATTGATTATGATGAGAGTTTGCTTCCTAACTATACGGAAATGTTAATCATATAGTTTAATTTTAGCATGAACAATTTCCTGTCTTTGTGACGCTAACTTAACCCTGTTTAGGATATGGCTGCCCATTCATCGTGTGATTTTGGTGGGGGCAAAGCAGAAAAACTCGCTCTTGCAAAATATCGTCAAGTGCTTTGGCAAGGTAGGGTTATGAATTCTCAGTTCAGCAACTTTGAGTTGAGAAATCAAGGCCGTTGCCCTTTGACTCCTGAAGAGATTGGGCTTTTGCTAGCAGCATTGGGCTTCAGCAATACAACCCGTCTCTATCTGGCTTCACACAAGGTGATGTGTACCTTCACATCAGAAAGACAAGTCATTGATATTATGGGACTCTCTGTAGCAGCTGACATGATATTTCACTTTATTTTGTTGAAATTGAACTTTCCCACAAGATTTTAACCCCAGAAAGAATGTTATTCAGGTCTATGGTGGAGAAGCGAGAATATCCAGTTTGAAGAGATTGTTCCCTTTTATGGAAGATAAGAAGAGCCTTGCCTCTGCAGAGGAACTTAGTAAGGTTGAAGGAAAGGCATCTTTGTTGGCTGCAGTTGATTATTATGTTAGCTTGCAGAGTGACATATTTATCTCTGCCTCTCCAGGAAACATGCACAATGCTTTGGTAAATATCTTCTACTTTGTTTATTTGAGGTCTGAAATTTCATTTTAGGATAAACAATGACGTCCGCATTTTCATGAAGAAATTGGATGCATTTATTGTTCTAATAGGAAACTTGGATGATAAAGTACATGGCTATATGTTATAACGGTTGGGATTGAATATATAATATTCCTGGTGTAAGAGCCCCCATACAGCACTTGACCATGACGCATGACTGCATTTTCAGTTTGTACTGTATCATTTTGATGTTCTTCACATCACTTTAAAAACTCCGAGGTCATATAATTTTCAGTTTGGACATAGAGCTTACCTGAACTTGAAGACCATAAAACCAAACATGGTGTTGTTGGGATCACTTTTCCTGAATAAAAGCATAGATTGGTCAAGTTTCCAGCTTGCAGTTCTCAAAGGGCATAAAAACCGACAAGGGCAGATCAGATTGAGAAAGGAGACACAATCAATATACACATACCCTGCCCCAGATTGTATGTGTCAAGAATAACTAGAATTTCAATCTCGAAAGAAACTAGGAAAGTAGGATGTGAATGCGAATGTTATATGGCTTCCGGTTGCAAAGTCCTAATTATCTGATTTTTTTTGTTTGAATTTATTACAAAGACTGGCAGATGGATGACATTGTTAGCTTTGTCATAGTTCTTGATGTATAAAGGAAGCCTTTATGAGCAAATTTTCGTTTCTTTTCTACTTAATGTGTAGCATCTGTTTGCAATTGTAGAAGGATTTGTAATTTGAATATAGTATCCCTTGTTTTATCACTTTCCTAATATAGTTGTTGAGTGCCTTAATTGTGACTTAGATATTACCCACCAACCAATTTCAGAAGTTC
>JANVCL010000006.1:6486560-6507417 GCA_026546855.1 Erythroxylum incrassatum | reverse complement strand
TTGAGTGAACCATCGATGATGGTTACCTCATTGAGTTCGCAAAACTCACCAAAAATTGCAACGTTATCTTTTCAGGACCGAGAGACAACTCTAGCTACTGAGAGGCTCTACCAGCCGTGTAGATTGTGTCTTGACAAGAGAAGTGAAGAGTCATGGCTCAAAGGTCGGTCAGCTGGGAATTTTTGGATGACTTAGATAGATTGTTATATTTTCCTCTTTCATGTAGTACTTATGTACTAGGTTATGTTGATGTACATGTATTTAAGGTTGAAAGATACAATTTAGACTTTTGGTTTTGAGCATCGAAATGAGGAAAAGTTGGTTTTAAAAATATTTTGATTTTCTTATGATGCTTTGTAAGAGAAAAATGATACCATGCCATATCAATGAATGTAGTGATCGAACGTAGCATATCCTTATCCTCGGGTATGTGCCGAAATGACTTTCGAGCGTCCCGGTGCGTATCCCTAGGTTAAGGGGGTGCTACAAATGTCTTTCTCTCTAATGTATTTAAGTTACACAACATATCTAAAATCATTAAGATTGATCGTGACACTATGTTCTCAAGCCAATTCTAGTAAGATTTTTACAAGATACAAAGAGTATTCTCATATTAGGAAGGGGTTAGCCATATAACATTTTGAATGGCCAAATATTGATGGAGTAGTGGGAGCTTTATACATTTTTACATCTAGAGCGTAAGTAGTAATGTTATACTATCATTTTGCCAAGTAAAGCCATTCAAACCCCTTATTGGGAAAATCACCTTGTCATACATCTGAGGTAGATTTCCAAGGGGTGATTAAGGACTTGTGCTTGGCTATTGGTTTGGGGGTAATAAGCATATGAGAATACTCCTTGTATCTTGTATGGCTAACCTTTCGCAAGATAGGGAGGCAGTTGCACAGATAATCAAGTTTCATTTATAGAGAGCTTGACAAATAATATGTCAACTGACAAATAATAAATGTATTGAGAGAGCAGCTTAGAGGACATGATATTTGTTAAATTTCAAACATATAGGCAAGGATCATTAGCTAAAAGATCCAACCAAAAGTTATCGTCTCAATTTAATGGTCTTTTTAGAATCATAGACAAAGTGGGATCGGTCGCCTATAAGCTCAAAGTCTCACCTGAAGCCCTTATACACAATATTTCCATATATTGTAGTTAAAAAGACATACACTCTTAACCATGGCAGTCTCCCAAATTCTCTCATGCAAATTAAGTGTCGAAGAAAGGATACTAGTTGCAATCCTGGAGAGGAGAATGGTAAAGAGGCATAACAAATTTGTCACCCAAATTCGCATGAAGTCGTCAAGACTTGTGCAGCAAGTCACTAGTCCTTGTTAACAGTAGTTATTGAAGGTCGAGTAGTAGACCGGCGAGGCCCCCTTGAGAATTCTTGATTAACCTACAAAAATGCTATCGACAATGTAGACAAGGTTCTTTAAAGGAGATGAAGTTGATACAAGTTATAATGATGGAGGAAGATGATTACTCTAAGAGTTCATTAAAATTGTAAAATGACGTTGTATATATTATAATTATGCATGCTCAATTAAGTTGTTACCATTGTCGTTTTACTTTTTATGTTTCTTATGTTAGAACGTATATATTTGTCATTGTCGGGGAATAAGTAGTACAACAGACAACAAATATTTCTTAGTTGATTCTCTCTTTTCATGTCTTTTCTCTCGGGAATTTTTCCTTTTTCCTTGCAACATTCTCTCTTTCCTCACCCAAAGCCTCCGGAACTTCTCATCCTTATCAGAAAACTATGTAATCACAAAGTTCCATCCTCCTCCACTCGTGTAGGTAGTTAATGTACAATAAAATTAAAGCGGTAGCTACTGGTAACTTTGAAATATACGGCCCTCTTGACATTGGAATGCGTAGAAAAGTTCAGTTCGATCAGTGGGCTTGTAGTCGTAGGTTGAAAACCTTTGGAAATAACAGGGGATGTGTGACAATCTGTTTCGAAATTATTATTTAAACAGTAGCAGCGTTACATTAGCTGTCTATCAAGATCAATTGTTAAATCATGTGACAAATGGAATCCACTCACTTGCCTATCAATCCTTTTTTTTCCCCCCTCCAATTTTTACCCTTGCTTTCTGTAATTCTTTGCCCATGACAAATCTCCAAGGTCTCTAATTCACGAATATTTACAAATATAGGCTTCTCACGGGTGTCTTGGGAAATTCCCTATACCAGCTTTTAAAAAACAGCTGGGAATTCCTGTATCGTGTCTCCGTGGCTGGGATTCTAAAATACCAAGCATTTGCTCTTCTTTGTTAACAGCTTTAATCGCTTTTTGAGGGATTTGGTGCAGCTGTTGGCTGACCATCTTTCTTATCCTTGGTGGCAGGAGAAGTCCCCCCTCCATTCCGGCTAGAAGCCAATTCCTTGGACTCTATGGGGAAAGGAGATGAAGGTATTTCCTCCTCAATTGGAAGTGTTCGTTTTGAGCCATCTAGAGCAACACCGAGAACAATATTCTCTTCCAGTGGAGGCCTGCCCACCGATGACAATGCTACAGTCCTCTCAGCATCCTGTTTATCTTGAGAAATGACTGAAGGAATATCACTCCTATCATTACTAGATTCTGAATTAGTAAGTGATGACTTCTCAGCTGTTCCTCCTTCTGAAGTTAATTCTTCGGTATTCAGCTGCCATGTTCCTGTTGATGCGATTCCACCAGTACACAGTGTTTCTGCGTTCTTTAGAACTACATTATCAGGAGAGTCGGATGTAGGCAATGAAACCTTAGAATTTTTCCTGGTGTTGGAAGCAGAAGTTTCTCTTCTTGAGTCAACATTTGGAGTTGAACTAGGTTTGGCATCTCCTTTCGGATCAGAAGATAAGGGTTCTTCAACCTCATCTTTTTCATCTGTTGTTCTTGTTGAACGACTTGAAGCTTTAACCTTATCATCACCATTGATTTTGTAAGAGGGCTCGATCAGCAATAGAGGACGGTTAACAGCTGCTCTGGAGCGATTAAAAATGGTGTCAGCATATGCAGTATTGTCCAAATCAGGCTCACTGTATACTTTCTGGATTGTTCGAATAGGCATGGCAAGCCGGGCTCGGTGATGACTTACAACTCTCAGAAGATCCATAAGAACAGCTTCCTGTTCATTCCATTTGTTATAACAAATTATTAAAACTTTTAAAATGAGATAATGCGGGTGAATCATTAAGATCCAAATAGTATGAGTCAAACATGATGCAAAAGGATCCGCCAGATCCAAGAAAGAGGTAAGAACTAAAAACATATAATTAAAGAGCACGAGCAAACATGATTTCATTTTCCAATTCTCTCAGTCTCACCATTAGTTTGCAAGAATTTTACAGTCCAAGAGCAGTTTTCATTTAAATTTCTTTTGGTCCATTCAGGTTTTAGGACAAATTATCACTGATACCAAGGCTCTAACTCTAAAGATTTACCTACAAAAATGATCAAGTACAATAACTTACCTTTACACACATATATTCCTCATAATGTGAAGTTTTGACAAAGCATGAGATCAAAATCTGCGAAATCAACAAACAAGCAACACGTCATCACGAGGAGAGAATTGAATGGCTAAAGAGACTCCCTATTTCCTATGAAGTTGGATATACTGTATCACGGACCAAAAAGTGGAAGACGCTAAACCTAGTAAGAATGGCAAGCAGGTAACTCAAACATAGTAAGTTTCAAAGGTCAAACACATATTTCACCCAGCAACTTGATCCAGAAAGGGAATAAACATATTTGTTTTAAATTTTTTTTTCATATTTAGAAAAAAAAACTGTTAGTTTAAATTTATAATTTTTATTTTTAGTTTTAGTTTCTTCCTGTTTTAATAAATTATGAAGGCCATAAAAAATGACTTGCTTTCTGTTTCTTTTCTTTTCAGATTTACTATCAAGTAAATATAAATTATTTAACAATAACTATTAGTAAAAATTATAAATAATTTAATTCAATACTATATATTTAATTATTTAACATTAATTATTAATAATTTAATCTAACTTTATTTTAATTTAAATTTTAACTTTTGAAAATAAAATAATATTAAATTGATAGTTACTAATAAATATATTTTTAATTTAAATATCTTCAAATTGTGTAAATTGTAAATAAATTTTGTTTAATAATTAAAATTTATTTAAAATAAATATTAATTTATCAATAAATAGTTAAATATTAAGTTATTTATTTTAATAAAATATAAGAATTTTTCATTGATAATTTTCAATAAATATGATATAAAATATTAAAATAAAACCATTTTATTTATTTGTTCATAAAATTAATTTATCTTCAAAATTTATATAATATGTAATTATTAGACAATATTTGAAAGAAAAACAAAAAATAAGAAATAAAAACTAATAACTAAAAATTACAATAGAAAAATAAAAATGAAACTAAATGACAGCTTTTGGTTGTTCAGAGATTTAGGAGGAAAGGAAACCTCAAGCAAACATGCAAATAATCAACCAATTACGATTACTCCAGACCATCTCCAGGAACAACATCACTCCTCAAATTTCCTTTTCATTTTTCACAAGACAGCAAATTTTGATAAAAATTTCGGACCATCTCAAGGAGATCTTTATTTATCTTCATATTTCCTATTTCAGGGACTTCGTGCCAGACATTAATAGAGCAAATAATGAAATTAAAGCTTTACCATAAGAGCCTGATTCTCTGGATTGATGTTTTCCAAGAAAACTCTTCTGTGCAATCTTTGCTGCTCTATCAGAGGATTTTTTGCTAAAACCTTGCGCATATCAGCAACAATGTTCTGCACAAAGATAAACCCAGACCTAACCTCTTAATTGAGATATAGTAAAGTACATATTTGTTTAACAGACAAGTACGCATCTCACGTTGATTTTGTTCGCATCCAAATGACTGATGGCAAGATGGGTCTTGATGCGCCAATGAGATTTCTGGCTAAGATTTCTAACAACACTCACAGAAAACTTATGGTTTGGAATATGCACTGCTTCACGATCATCACCTCTTATAACCGTTGGAGACCACCAGCCCACTTGCTGGAACAAAACAAAATCCAATACTTAGATGGGAAAAAGGAGAACATGTCAAGGGACCTAATCAATTTCTCATCTGTTCTAATGAACATTCAGTTCACTAGCGCCCAGATTCACATGGAACCACAGACGGGAAATTTAATGCAAGATAATTTGTGACCATATTATGGGAGCATTGTTTCATGATTTTTGCTAGCTTGCCAGACTTATACTCTATTTCTTTTTGTAATTATTAGAGAAAGAAGAAAAACGAACCTCAACAGTACCAGATACTTCATACCCTTCAATCTTTGTTTGAATCCAGTCATTCAATACAAATGGCCGTGTTGTATGGATCATTACGCTTGAGAGGAAATTTGTGAATATCTGAATGAACAAACAGTGCCTCAGTTGAAGATGCACTTAATCATGAATATTTAGAGAAATTCAAGGAAGACTGGATTGAACTTAGGCTATGAAAATAAAATATTTTACATAAACAATGTGCACAGCAAAGTCAAAATATACCTCCCGACCAGCAAGGGTTAGCAACACTGTTCCCAGACCCCCAGCTGTTAGGCACTTTTGGGTGGAGAAACCCAAAAGTTCCATAAACAATGATACAGCCGCAACCCAGACAGCAGTATAAACAGCTTTTCCAGCAAAACTAATGCCCATCTGCCAAAAGGAACACATTGCAGATCTGAGCCACATTTCAGCCATACAACTTCAAAATATAGTAACACAAGATAACAAACGATAAATTTAAATGATGCCATCATAATTCACAAAACTTAACAATTTAACATGAAAATACACGCATCCAGAGGGTAATTAGACACAAAAGATTATATTATGTTATCAGAGAAAAAAAATGCCATGTCAGCTCAATATGTTGCCACACAGTAGAGCCGCCACCAGTGGTCTACGTAAATCCTACAAGAGCATGCAGTAGAGATCAAGAGATCAAGGCTCCACACCTATAAAGGATTGATTGGTTCCTATTCACCACATAAAAGAGATAAAAATGTCCAACTCAGGTTTCCGCATAGTAGGTAAAAAAGAGTTTAAAAGGTGTTGTAGAATTAGTTTCTTCAAGGCTTCAAGCACATTAAAATAAGTATATATGTAAGTCTGACACATACATAACTTGGATCTCATTGTTGGAAAAACATGCGGCCAATGATTCACAAAATCAGGTCATCCAACATTGGAAGTAAAAATTTTCTTTCCAATTTTAAATCTTAAAATACTGACTTCGATTAATTTTCTTCCAAGTTTTCACCAATGCAGAAGAATTAAACTTTCAATAAAAGTATAGTAGCGCCAGTAAGAAAATAAAATGTATAATTACAGACTTCAAAAGTCATGGAAGCATACATTTCTTGCATTGTCAGAATCATTTGCATCAGAGAAGAACTTTTGTGCCTCTTCAATCAAGCTGCAAGCAGAAGAAAGAAGTCATACTTAAAATCACAACGCAGGATTAGTCATCAAACAACTCAAACTGACAATCAAGCACAAAAATATGACTGAAGTGCTACATGAAACTGAACATAAAAGATACAAGCACAATCAACAAGCATAAACCAATATAAAAGGCAAAACAAACAAACAATCAGCCTTTGCTGAGAACCAAGACAACTGGGAAGTAAAAGGGATAGGCACCAATACAATATAGATGACTCCATAAAGGAAATAAGGATCCCAAAATGATTATTAATGAATCAATAATATGCAAGTGACCAAAAGAATGAATAGCTTGCAAAAGTTGCGACGACAGCATTTAGTGTTTTTTTTTTTTTGAGAAGTGAGGACAGCATATAGTTGCAATATGCTGCATAGTAAAGAAGAAAGTTGAATGTTGCCAAAGCAAGGCAATTCAGTGTTCACCAGATCGACTTAATTATTTTCATAAAGAATGGACAATCCCTGACTAGGGATGGCAAAAGGGCTTGGACTCGGATTGAAGTCAACGGACAAATCCGATTTGTCCGAGCTTTAGGTCCGGCTTGGGCCTATGGGCTTTTCGGTCCAGCCCAGGGGGCATAAAAATTTTCAAGCCGGGGCCTGGCTCATAACTAACCCTATCCCTGGCTATTAACCTACCAAACAGTAACAACCAATTTCAATTTACCACTTATATACAACAGACAAAATTGACAAAACAACTACCTTGACAAACAAGAGGCAAATGCCAATACAGTTGACAATGATCGCACAAAACTGAGAACCCGTTGTTTCACAGCCTGGCTTGCTTGTGATGGGAGAATTACCGGATCCAATACTCTGATATATTAGCAGCTACAGTTAGAACTAATCAAACAGTTGGAGATAGACATCTGGTAAAATGTTATGCCGATACCCGCAGATTAGTGTGGCTCCACTCCAAAGCAGTAAAGGCTGAAGATAAGATGTGACGACATAATTTGTATTGCTTCTTTTCCAACTATTATCAGATTTCTGCATCATCATAAGAATAAATGGGAGATCAAGAAGTTTGAGGAGTTAATAAGAAATTATTTTAGAAAGGCAAACAACTGTATTGTATTAATACATACATGGAGAAAAACCATTCTACCCAATCGTATAAGTGGGACAAGACCCCATACAGAAAAGGCAATGATGCTCAGTGCAGGAATCAATTTCACCACAAGAGGACTTCCTTGTACAGCATTGTAGGTCCTAGGATGTGCATCACAACAGATGAGTATTACTATCAGACTCATGCATACAATAAAGAAAGGGTGAAGATGACAAGTTAGCCGAAGAAAAATGAGAAAAAGGAAAATAAGTACAATCACTACTCTGACCACAATAATCTTTGGATGCATCATAGAAATTATAAAGTTCTTAGTCAATAGATATTTAAATGTATTGGCAGATCAAAATTTAAATACATTTATACTTGTCCTTATAACATGAGAGAATAAAAATTAAAGGATGATAAGAAAGAGGATAGGAAACATTTAAAATTAGGTTACCGTGGCACATTGAGAAAATTTTCTTGCAGACTATGACAATTGATACTAATAAACAGTTCAAAGTGGACAATATATCTTTATGCCAAAATCTACTTAATATGAGACTAAGAAAATTGAGAGTTAATCAGACATACAACTGGGAATCCAGAGACCTTTAAAATTCAATTAGTAATGTTAACACGACATGGTTGAAAATTATAAACCCGCACTTATAAATCGTGACTCATGAGTTATGACCCATATAAAATGTAATTTGTCCACTCACTCAAGCACCTCCATCTATTACTTATGGGGCTATTGAAGCATCAAACAATCCAATTCATTAAAGGCATACATTTATAGAACTTATAATCTCAAAGTTGTCTCACTGAAGCATAGCACTACAGGAACAATTTTTCATGTAGATCACAACTATTGGTATCACTAAAAGGATTTGAGTTGTCCAAATCTTATGGCTAGTAAAATTTAAATTTAAAAGTAGAAGCAAATACAAATGTGAGTATACCTTGTCAGGACAACAGTAGCAGATTTTAGTACCGGAATCTCATTGCCTCCACCTGGTGTTAGAACAGATTGGCAGACGAAGACATTATATCTTGTAACCATAGGATTTATTGGGCCCTTGATGCTGCTTAAAATATGAAGACTCCAAGCATCCTGCCGCTAAGATGCAAGGCCCAGTAATTCATAAAGCTCATATAGAAATCACATGCACAGATAAAAAGGTGAGCAAAAATCACGATAAGAAAATAGAGCAGCAGACATCTTGAAACAAACCAAGAACAATAGCAAGAAAACTATTTTTTAAAATATACAAAACTCTCAAATCAAATAACTATACACAGAATAGTCGCAGATAATTAGAAATGTTTACGCATAGATAGAAAGACATACCAACCCATGTGATGAGAAATTAATGTTGACCATACTTGCTTTGTCCTTTACAATAACACTCTGTAAAAAACAACTCAATATGAAATAGAGAACAGCGACATGCGTATCAAACTCCATCTTGAAAAGAGAAACAGTGATAAAATGAAGGACAACTCACACTACGTTGGCGATTGCACCCATGGATGTTTTGAATCATAAATTCACGAGACAATTTGATGGAAGTTGCATGCGTCATGGTAGGATTCAAAGGAAAGATTCCAATAGGAGGTCAATCTCATACAGTAGTTGAAACCCAATTCCGGCCCAACCTATCTATTACTTTTAAAATGTGTTCAGATATTACACAACCAATTCAGAACCTGTAAACGTGATAATTAGACAGGCAGCCACTATAAACCACGCACGAGTTAAAGAACAGGACAGCAAGTGAAATCAAGAATGACACGGCACTTGACTCCTAACAAATGAAAGCTTTTCCTTCAACTTGGAACAGAATGATTAAACAGGACCTAGTTAAGCTTCATCATTAAAAAAAGCTTCAATTTTCTTTTAGTCTACAGCTTCGACGACTTTCCTGGAAACCTATCTCAAAAGCTTAAATGAACTCCGATTTAAACTAAACCCTAATTTCCAGAATGCCGAAGGCCTAGCTTCAGGAAGCGTCAACGCAAAATGAATTGCTGTATAGTTAAACCTAGCTAACCCAGATAAGCTTTCCAAGGCTACAAACGGAATCATAGAAAAGAACAATTATAAACTGTTATAAAGCAAACATTCGTTTGTTTTCCTCATTTTCACAAAGAAAAAAAAGCTATGATAAATAAGAATATACCGTTTCTTTTCACCGAGAAACAAACAGAAAATACTTTCCGAGAAAAATCTGGAGAAAAAGTAACGTGAAAAGATTACCTTCTTAAGAGAGAGAATGAAAATTACACCATACATTTCTCAATTGTAAACTGAACGTTTATGGCTAGGAAGGGTTGGCAACATCATCGATGTACTGGATTTGCTCTAACGTGCGCCAAAGGTTGAGTCCTCCTTCCTGCACGTGGACCACAAGGATCTTAGAGTTTTGGATTTCGTTTCAATTATTTTATAATTTCTTTTTTTTGTTGGGATCCCAACCCTGAAGTTTTACGCGGCGCCTTGATGTGTTAGTATTGGTAAAGTGCGAGATGTGTGAAGTGTGGATGTTTGGTCTCCGGCTCAGCTTCCCAAGGTAAGAACTCTTTTAACTCCAAGAAATCAACAACATAATAGTTTTACTGATCAGCATTGCTTGCTTCACGGGGAATTCGACTACTTTTCAAACCTTTTGCAAACCCCTTCTAAGGCCACTTCTTCCCAATTCTTTTTCAGACAACCTATGCAGTTTGGAATTACTGCTCAAGATGTTGAATGGTTGACTCAGTCTATTTCGAGGTAGGAAATTGAAGACTCTTTAAAGACATTGAATCCTTACAAAGCGCCTAGTCCAAATGAATTTAATCCTTTATTTTTCAACAAGGCCTGGCATTTAATCAAGTCTACTATGATTTATGAAATTCTTGAGTTCTTCAACAAATGAAAGCTATTAGCAGAATTTAATAGCACTTCCATCACTCTTATTCCCAAAGCTAATGAGCATAACTCTTTCTCGAATTTTAGGCCAATTTCATGTCGCAATATAGTTTATAAAATCATCTAAGGTGCTAGCTTAAAGACTAAAAAGAGTCATGGGAAATTACATGGACTTATCTCAAGGGTCATTCATTCCAAGTCGTATTATGGGAGACAATATACTATTATTGCGGGAACTTGTCAAAGCCTATGGTTTAATAAGAGGAAGAAGGAACTGCTTTCATAAGGTAGACCCGAGAAAAGATTTCGATAATGTTGATTGGAATTTTATTCTAAATACCCTTCAGGCCTGGGATTTTCCACAAATATTTATACAATGGATGTTAGAATGTGTCACAAAAGTTTTGGTGAATGGGAAGCTTAGTAAACACTTTAAAAGCTCCAAAGGAATCCAACAAGGTGACCCCTTTTTCCATATCTCTTTGGTCTTGTTATGGAAATATTCAACGGAACTCTTAAAAGTTGTGGTAAAGTGAACTAAAGCATTTAAATATCACTTCAAGTGCAAGAATATGAGGATTACAAACTTGAGCTTTGCAGATGATCTTATTCTGTTTTATAAGACAAATCAGACTTTCGTCTCTACAATAATAAAGGCCCTGAAAATGTTTAGCAATCTCTCTGGTTTGGAAGTAAATTGTATAAAAATTGGATTCTTATTGTCTAAATTTGCTTTGGAGTGAGAATCAACTATCTAATCCATCACTGGTTTCAGCTTTCTACCTTTGCAAATCGTTTATCTTGGTATCCCAATTTCAAGTTCTAATCCTACTTCTATTTATTTTTCCTTGCTAGTTGAAAGAATCAAAAGTAAAATTGCATCCTGGAGCTTTAAGTTTCTTTCTACAACAAGTAGGATCCAACTCATATCCTCTCTACTAAACTACATCAACATATTATGGTATGCTCATTTGGTTATACCCAAAAATAATTAAAATTGTAAAGAAGATCTGCAACAACTTTCTATGGTATAGATAGGAGGAATTTACCAGGAGGGCTAGAATGCAGTGGAATAAGGTTTGTTTATTCGAGAATAAAGGGGGTCATAGGATTATCTCACTGAAAATGATGAACACAGTACATATGGCAAAAACGCTGGCGATTATTGATTGATAAGCAATCCCTATGGTGTAAATGGTACATTCATCAAGGAAGGAAACATCTAGAATGTTAAAATCAAAGCTACTCCTACATCCGCTTGGAGAACTATCCTAAAAATAAGAGATATCTTAATATATGAATTTGTCACTCTAGTTGGGAATGGTAAACTAATCAGTTTCTAGTTTGACATCTACTTGTCTTGTGGCCCTCTAATCAACTTGCAAGAGATGGGCTATCTTAGAACTACTCTCGACCAGAACATCATAGCTCAGGAAGCTCTAAAGGATAGGCAAATCTTTACACAAGATGTAATCCCTATTTCTATTTTTCATGAACTTCATCAAACTAACATGCTTAGAGGGGAAGATAGGACTATTTGGAAGAACTCCAAAAATGGGACCTTCACCAACAACTCTTGTAGGAATTTCTTACTGAAGCACTTTAACATAATTCCTTGGACCAAGGTTGTTTGGATTAAGCACTGCCATCCTCGAGCCACTTTTACCATATGGAAAGCTTTAAAGGATAAATTACCAATAGTAGACAAATTAAAGTGCATTCTCATTATACCTAATTAGGGCAGCTTATGTCAAATGGCTGAGGAAAGTCACGAACATCCATTCTTCCAATGTGAGTTTGTTAATACTAGTTGGAAGACGATCCTACACAAATGATGCATAATGAATACTCCTAATTATTGGAACTCTTTTAGGGCTTGGTATGGTTAGCTTTCACTCTACGATGATCCTATCAGGTGGTGCTTCTGTATAGCTCTCTCTTTTATTATCAATGCTATCTAGGAGGAGAGGAACCGTCGAATATTTCAAAATAGAAGCTCATCTAAGGAGCAGTTTCACAACAATTTGTTCCTGCAAATGAGAAGATACCTTAGCTTAGACAAGCTAAATTTCCATAACCAGGAATATTGGCTTAGAATGTGGAACATTTAACTCCTATCATGCCTACGTAGTTAGCTCTTTTCTCTAATGTAACCCATATTGCCTTAACAAATAGGTACTACTCTTTATAGCTTGATTGTAACTTTTGTTTTTGCCTTTGATGGCCAAATTCATTACAATTCCTTAAAAAAAAGTTTGAATCTAGTGATGAAATCAATAAAATTAAAAAGAAAAATATAATGTTGTAATAAGATAAAATAATTAAACAAAAAGAGATCTTATTGTTGTCTTCAACCTTATCTCTTACATCTGTGCCTTCTATCATGTTCTTTCTTTTTATACAAATATGAGAGTTCAAGTAAATTAAATCGATCATATGTTGTTTAGGGTAAGTATGTCATCTTCTTGATAAGATTTGTTTTTTTCTAATGTCTAAACATATTAGTTCGTTAAGCTGGTTAATTACTAGGTTTTAAGAGTGGGTCTAGTTTGTGCCACCCCCTAAAGCAATATTGTTCCTCAATAGAGCCAAGACATCTTCCAGTACCTTAATTCTTTTATTTGCCCTACTTGAAATGTCAGTTAACTACCTTTAGATCCTTGCAATAGCATCATCAATCCCATTATAATTGGAATTAAGTTCTTGACTTGAGATGTTAACAGCAATCTATTCAACACTTGATAGGTTTCTTTTTGTTAAACACCTTATGAGTGTTTCGTTCTTAGTAATTATTAGGGATAAACGTCTACAAGAAGTAATAAATAACAAAATAGGGTCTTTTATTCATGTGAAAAATGAAATACAAACAATGTGAGTTCTCACTTAATCTACTGGACACTTTTTATAAACATATAAATAAGACATGGAATTGCTAGAATTTATGCTTTGCTCTTAAAGAGATTTAGAAAAACAAGTGTATCTTTTATATTAGCTTCAAATAAGGTGATTACAAGAGGCATTGTTGGTACTAACAAACATTAATGTCAATTAATAATTGTCAATCATTAATTGTCATTGTATGAATCCACCTTAAAGCTAGAGTGATTTTGGTCTTTTCATAATCTATTTAATGAATTTCCATCTAGTGGAGATAGTACTTTACTTGCAACAAATCTCAGTTAAAGAGGCATGCACAAAATAATCAAGCAAACCCCTTAATAAACATTAAAATAGAGGGACAACAAGTGATAAGGTAGATTATATTTGAGAAAGAAGAATTTTTAAACCAACATAAACTTCACGAAGACACGATGCTTGTGAAAGTGAACAGTACAAACTTCAAAGTTAAAAAAATCCTAGTTAACGATGGTTACTCTATCTATATTCTATTATATGAGACTTTTAGGTCAGGAATCGTAACAACTCCATCAAGCGTCTTTCTTTTTAATATTATTTATAGGGGACTAGGTCTTTTATGAAGGAAAAATTACAATTAGGCAACACCCCTATATAAACCATCAAAATAATGTAGTTTTAAGTCATACACAGCCTCGCTACTTATAACACCACTTTTACAGTCATTTTTTATATGCAATAAAAGCTATCCTATCACTATAGTAGCTACTTATAAAGTTTTCAGTGGAGAGGGTTATAAGAAAGTCTTAAAGTACCATCAAATTTCAAGATAGTTCAATACGGCTTCACTAAAAAAGAAGAATCCATGTAGCAAATAAGGATCAAACAAATGGATATCAAGTTTACATAGAAAAAAATTAAAACAAAGAGTAAAAGAAATATGAGTAATCCAAGTTGAGGATGTGACCCATGATAGGGTATTGCGAGTAAAAGTTGACATGGATGAGGAGCAATGCAACAAAATGACAAATTTAAAAAAATTATCAACAAGTCTTTTTAGACATAAAAGGAACTAAGTTATATAATAATCCATAGGATAAATGTGAGGCTTGATGTCAAATCTTTGTGAGAGAATAAAAATATGCAATGTAGGAAGAGGTGAGTAAACTTTTAAGTGCAATCTTTATCAAGGAGGTAGTATACCCAAATTGGCTCACCAATATGGTTATAGATAAAAAAAAAACCCAATGACAACAATTGTTACATATCTATTGATTTTGTAAATCTAGACAAAGTTTATCTAAAGAATATTCGTTTGTTTTTAAAGATTGACTAAATTATAGATGTCAAAGTTGGCCACAAATGGTTGAGTTTCATAGACATATACTTGAGTTATAACTGATCCATATATACAGGTGACAAAATTTGAATTTTATTACATATAATGGAACATATTATTACAAGATAATGCCATTCAAACTAAACATACATATCAACCTATCATATTCTCTTTAATTCTATGTTTTATAGATAAATCAACCAAAATATTAAAGTATATGTAGAAGATATGATTGTTAAGATGAAATGGGGAGAAATAACTTAGCAAACCTACAAAAATGCTTCATAACACTAAAAAAAAAGTATAGAATGAAATTAAGTAATAATAAGTTTGTGTTTAGAATTTTTAACAGAAAGTTCTTAGGATTGATAATGAGTTAAAGGGGAATAAGCTAACATTCAAAATATTAGAGCAAACATAGATATGATGACATCACCATAAGCCTTAAAAGAAGCACAAAGCTTCTTATGGAAAATTTAAAAAAAATTATCTCATTTTCATTTTTGGTCCTTTGAATGAAATTTCCCATTATTCTAAATATTAAGGTAAAGAAAATTGATTGAATAGAGCATTGAAAGCTAGTAGACATTTGAGGATCTGAAAAATCACTTATAGAATCCACCTTTTCTCACAACTTCCCATAATGATAAAAACATGTACTTATAAATCTCAATCATCATAATAGTTCAGTGTTAATACAAAAAGAAAAACACCAAAAGCTCATGTATTTTGTAAGTAAGATCTTTCAAGGGCCTAAAACTTGATATACTTAAATGAAGAATGTGATATTAATTATTGTCACATTAATAAGAAAGTTAAGATCGTACTTCCAAGCTCACCCTAAAGTTGTTGTGACAAACCTACCATATATTGAAAAATTTTGTATAAACCTTAAACTTCAAGAAGGATAGTCAAGTGGTCAGTAGAATTCATTGATTTGATACCATATTTGCTTTGCTAACTTTGATATAATCTTAGTTACTAGTAGACTTATTGGTATTCACCATTTGTACTAATATTTTTTGTCTTAATGAAATTGCCTTGGAACTTTTGCCCATTTGGATGAACAGCATTGATGGAGCGTCAGACAACGACGGAAGCATTGATGATATTTTTATTAAAGGTTATATGATATCAACATCAAAAGCTTTCAAAAACATGAGTTCAAGACCTCCAATAATGAAATTAAGTATAAGGTTTTAATATGCAGGATCAAAATGATGAAACACTTACAAATTTGATAGGTAAAGGTAAAATTTAATTCACAAATTATTATCAATCAGTTAACGAACTCTTTATTATTAAAGAAGAAACTATGTAGAAGTATTTTACCTTATATTAGACTTGAATAAAAGACATATAGATTCAGGTAGAACATTTCACCAAGGAGCAGAACAATTTAGCAAGTTAATTGTCACAATGGGGGCAAAAGGGATGAAGCTCAAAGATGTATTTTGAAAGTTAGACATAAGCATATATATATATATATATAACATATCATATGGCCACAATTGGATGAGGTAGTCACATATTGAAGAACTTTGATCAAAAGCTAGATAAATATAAAGGAATTACCTTCGAACCAAGAAGAGGCAAAGAATCTCATATGTAAATATGTAAAATTTTTCATCATTAATGGAAACTTTATAGATGCTCCTTGATAAGATGTTATCTTGGTATATTATTTGATATTATCTTCTTTGTTTTGAATTTATTTTGGTGATTAAATATGAAAATTAATGTTTGTTTTGTTTTAGGAGATGAAAAGTGGAGATTGCATCAAATTAGGACATTATTGATGATAATCACGAATTTTGGATGAAGAGAAGAGGTTGTTGCAATGGATAAGACTGATCACTTGAAGAGTTAGAGTTTAACTAGAAAACTTTTTTCTATCCCTATCATGTAAAAATTTGAATTTAAATTTGTTTTAGATAGACATCTTTGCAAGGTGGAATTAGATTAGGATTAGGATTAGAAAACTCTATAAAAGAGACGTTCCTCACAATATTAAGAGTTCTCTTCTTACTTTTATCTCGATTATTTGTCTTTCTTCTATTTTTGTTATTGAAGCAAAAGTCATATGTGGCTAAAACTTAACTATTCTAATTCAAGGGGATTAAATATTCTAGTTGTCACCTTATAAGGTTTTATGTTCTAAACCTTTTATTCATGTTTTAATTCAAGCATTTCTTGTTTTAAGTTATCATATTTCATGAAAGATTAATATTGATGAATATGACAATTAATTTAATATTGATTATTCTATCGCTATCTATGAATTTAATGATTTGTAATTTTCATGAAAGATTGGTATAAAAAGCAAATAGGTTATTTATGAAATTACATATTTAACTTATGATAAACAAGAAAACTAAGTTAAATAATTGCAACTATCTCGATTATCCAATTTAGGGTTTGTCTTTTTCATTAAGCTTATTGTTATCATTTATTTGATATGGAATGTTATCATACCCAATCAATGAATAGTAAGTTTTGGTTTGGATGCTAGATTTGAACCAATTAATTTAGAAAAATTTGAGACTTATTATGACTATCCTAATATGTTTCGAACTAACTGCTTAAATTGTGAAAAATATTCTTTTTAGACCAATGATCACTGTTACAATTAGATAAGATCTTTCCCTTGAATTAGAGTTGCGTAATCTTAACTTTCTCACTTTTATATTCAATTAAATTATTTTGATTCCTTTTAATTAATTAATTAATCAACCCCCAATTTTCTTTTATTACTTGAAATTAAGAAACTAGTGTTTGTTTTCTAGGGATTCGACTTGGTACCATGAATACTATAAGAAGTTTAGAGAGTTAGAATTATTTTGAGGGCTTTGATAATCCGACCACTCCTATACTTAACTTTATTTGAAATATGTCACACTACCTTAGATAGGAGAAATCATAAAGGAATGTCATGAAGGTTCACGTGGATCACATTAAGATTAATCAACTACTCAACTATGTCATATAAAATACTATGACATGTATAAATTTTCCCATTTCTCAGGCAAGATTCAATAGATTATGTCAAAAAAATATAATTGATGTACGAGAAACTCACGTTTTCACTACCATTGCAGATTACTTGCCTATTTTATCTCCAATACCATTTGCTTAGTGGAGTAGAGATAATTTAGGTTTGTTCCACTAATGATCAAATAACACAATTTCATATTAGTTACTATCAATTACTTCACAAGATGGGCATAAGTAAAAATCTTAGCCTATTATATAAGGGAAAATAACTTTAAAAAAATTTATGAGTTACATTATATGTAAATATGATACCCCATCTACATAGTAATAGAATTCTAACCTAAAGAAGTTTTATGAGTCTCAAGATATCAAACATAACTTCATAATTGTTATATACGCTTATGCTAATAGTTTTATAAAGGTCACCAATATAATCATTTTGTAGATACTAAAATCAAGGATACTCAAGTTAAAGGTGTTTGGACAACCCTTAGGTAACATACGAAACTTGTTAGTTAAATTTAGCATACAATGGATAAGATTTTATCCCAGTATAACTAAAGATCCCTTATGCTCTAATGAATCTAAGTTAAAGACTAAACTTGAAATAATTGAAGAATTAAAATAAAAGACAAAACTTAAAAAATTTTGCATACTAAAATTAGGTAGATATTTTCAATCAAAGGAGTGCAACATATCATAAAAATATTTTTTAAAGAATAATTGATATAAATGATAAATGGAAACTAGAGGAAACATTGCTTCAATAGGTCTATAACACATAATGATGTCATTAGACCTAGAGCATACAAACTCAAGAGCTTGGACATTTTAGAGATTCTAAAAACTTGGAATGGCTTATACCTCTGACCTTACTCTTTCTAAAATTGTAAAGTAGTTTAACATTTAACATATAAAATTTAATTTTATGTCTATACAATATATGTTTTCTTGGGGGAAAAATTATTTTAAAACATCAAACTCTATTCCATTAGTACATGATTTGATGGACAAATTAAGCAAGCTTCCATCTTCATAAAGCTATATCTCTAATCCAAGTATTGAAAAGTTAGAATAATAAAGATAGAAGAGCCAAAGATCATATGTATAACTAGGTACAATTTATTCGTGCCTTTTTTAATTATGCCTATACCAAACTTTGTAATATAATGAATGATGTGTTAAATGAGTTTTTAGATAAGCTTATTGTCACAACCTAGAACTACATCAAACACATGACAACCGCTGCATACCCGGGCTAAGGATACTCACGGTACCCTTAACCTGACTATGCAAGGCTAACTGAATATTCTTTAAAAACATTTGGACAGCACAACAACTATATATTGAAAATCCCAAAACTCAATTAAAACACTTGTAAATCAGTTTTAAATGCATTTTTATATTTATAGTAAAACTCTACCGCAATTTCTGGAAAAACATGCAATTTACTTACAAAAGGTGTTGGAATGGAAGGAAACCATTGTATGTAAAATTTGAAAAGTGTAAATTTGCAAGGTTAAAATTCAAATATCTAGGGCACTTGGTGAGTAAAAACTAAATTCTAAAGGATTTGAAGAAAGTATAAGCCATTATAGAATGGTCAACCTTTATCAAAATGCTAGAATTATGGTTGTTCTTTGAACTTGAAATTATTATCATTCATCTAAAGTTATTCTCAAAAGATAGCTCCTCTCACTAGATAACTGAAAAGGGAGAGAAAATGGTATTAGTGAGATCATTATGCATATGCCTTTGAGAAGTTGAATAAGTCCGCTACATTTAAACTTATTATGAGGTTGTCTAAGTTTGAATTACCATTTAAAGTTCATATCATGCATCAGACAAAGCTATTATGGGCATGTTAGTTTTGGAAGGACATCTAATAGCATTTGGAAATGGTTATTGTGGTACATTGTCAGAGGTTGTAATGTTTATACTTACTAGAACCAAAGTTTACAGTTTAAACTAATCATATAGAAAATAACTTCTTTAAGGAGGAAAGGAAATTATCGAAAAAAATAGTAAGATGGTAGGAGTTCTTGGTCAAATGTGACTTTACTTAGAAACACAAGCCAAGGAATTATGACCAAGTAACAAATGCCCATAATTGGAGATAAAATTGTTGGCTACTTACTATAATCTATCTAAAATTGAAGCTAACTTGATGGATAGAATTTGGGAAAATAATAAGATTGACACTAATTATTGTTATTTGGTATAGGAAGTGCTTGATAGAATTACCAAATGATATTAGTTTGATGACAGATTGTTTTGTTAGCAAAGGATGTTGACTTTATATACCTTTAATTAGTGCACTTTATAATGAACTCATCAGGGAATCATATAATACACAATGGACAGGACTCTTAAGAAGGGAATGAATGATGACATTATTGTCACAATCTTATGTATGGCCTTATATAGAGCAGGACAAAGAAGCCTATTGTCATTCATATTGTTGGATCCCGTTTCCGAAACCCAACTTATCAGAAACGAAACGAAAAACGAAAGCGAACGAAATCGAATTCAAAGAACGGAATACATGTCAAATCGGAAATCATAGAGCGGAAGTAAAATCGAAAGCGGGAAACGAAGCAACGAATACGGAAACAAAAGCGAAATACCATTCGCTTAATCAAACTGATACAATTTCCTACATCCGAAAGCTTACATTTTGAAACAAATTCGCGTTGGAAACCTATAAGACAAAACCAAATCCGAAATCGGTACAAATTTTTCCTTTTCATCATATTTATCCGAAATACTTCTATAACTCTCAACATCATTCATAAACACAATCATAAATCAATTCATACTCATATGTAATTCCCATTCATATCCAAACACCATTTATATTCCATAATCATACACAGACTTACATCTCAATTCCAAACATAAATGCATAATTCATATCCATCATGCTCAGTATTATACACAATTTCATAATTCATTTACATCATGAAGTAAATGCTTAGAAACATTAATGGCTTCCCAAGCCATATACAAGTCAATACAGACTTCCCAAATACATAAAGCTCAAAACAAACGAAATCTAACAAAAGCCTTGACTTCCTTTCATCCGGTCTCCTGCTCGTTACCTGGAGAGGGGGATGAAAGGGGGTGAGCTTGGAAGCTCGTGGGTAACAGTTTATAACAAATAATAAGCAAAACTCTTGAAATCATTTTTCTTTCT
>JANVCL010000006.1:6417460-6434910 GCA_026546855.1 Erythroxylum incrassatum | reverse complement strand
GATCCAAATTCGGCGGCTTTTACTAAAGGTGAAGGATCAAGTGTTGTAAAACCTGCTGTGCCCGCTAGAGTTCCTATACAAATCAGGGAAACGGTGAATGGAGGAATAACACTTGCTGGGGTGACTGAACCAGAGGTTAGAACTAAGGAGGAGATGGCCTCACATCTGTCTCGTGGTTCGTTATCTCGTGCCACTGGGAGCACCAACATGAACAGTCAATCCAGGTTCAGTATTCAAAAGCTTTTATACATCGTGCAGTACTCTTCTTAGTAGAGCAGTTACCATGTGAGTTAGTATGTTAAATTGTTCTACAGTCGCTCGCATGCTATATTCACAATAACCATGGAGCAGAAGAAAATTGCGCACTGCACACCAGGAGTAAACAATGATGATTTTAGTGATGACATTTTATGCGCAAAACTACATTTAGTGGATCTTGCTGGGTCAGAAAGGGCAAAACGTACAGGCGCAGATGGCTTGCGTTTCAAAGAAGGTATTTTCAATTTTCTTTTTGCATCTGAAGCCATGTAAAACAGCACACTATCCTGCGGGGACTGTCCTTTCCGTCCGTATTCCACAACTTTTAGTTCCAATATTAATGGTAGTTGATCCATTACTTCGGAAATTGGAGCAAACGTACGAGTTTTAGCTTCAAAAACTCCAACCCTAAATGAAAAGCTGAATTATAGTTTTGGACCTGTTCTTTTCAAAATATGGTCTATCTCATCTAAGTCTATGTTTTATTTGGTTCAGGTATACATATTAATAAGGGCTTATTGGCTCTGGGAAACGTGATAAGTGCTCTAGGGGATGAGAAGAAGCGGAAAGAAGGGGGCCATGTTCCATATCGAGATAGCAAGTTGACTCGCTTGTTACAGGTATGGGAGTATTTTTATCTTTTTAATTTTTGCATCCATATTAAATTAATGTTTTCCTTCTACCTTTTATTTGACTTCTAGGATTCTCTGGGTGGAAATAGCAAAACAGTGATGATTGGTATGTCATTTTTATTGAATCTCTGTTTTCTATAATTGCTTCTTAACATTTCCATTTATGACCCCCTATGTTCATCTTTTTCTGCAATATCGTATAGCATGTGTTAGTCCTGCTGAAACAAATGCAGAAGAGACCGTGAACACTTTAAAATATGCAAATCGTGCTCGCAACATTCAGAACAAAGCAGTCGTAAGTTTGTTTTGTAATGTTTTTCCTTTCTGTTTTATTTTTTCCCTGAACTTTTAGTGCTTATCCTATCCTCCTTTTCTACTCGTATTTTCTTTTCTCGATTACAGGTCAATCGTGATCCAATGGCTGCTCAGATGCAAAGGATGAAGAGTCAAATTGACCAGTTGCAAGCTGAGTTGTTATTTTACCGTGGTGATGCAAGTATGCCATTTGATGAACTTCAGGTATGTCTGTTCATCACCAAGTACAGCATATGCTCCTAGTATATTGGACTTGACTGATTGATAATCTTTTGCTGCTCAGATTCTTAAACATAAAGTGTCCTTGCTTGAAGCTAGTAATGCTGAACTATTGCGAGAGCTTCATGAACGTCGAATCACTTTTGAGCATTTATCAGAACGTGCTCTTGCTGCTCAGGTTACATCCTTTGCGCATATGATCTAGTAGTCGCGATGTTCTTTCATTGATTGGTACCGATGACACCAGGTCATGTTTATCAAATGTTTAGGTGGAAAAGGACAAATTGTTGATGCAAATCGAATTAGCTCGTAAGGGTAAATCTTGGGACGAGATTGATGCTGATCCAAATCAGGTATCACTAATCATGTCCGTTTTGTCATGTTTTTTATTGAATGATTGATTAGATAACACAGTTTTCAAATCTTTTTCAGGAGTTGGACTTGGTAAAATCTTATGTGTCGAAAATTCAGGAGTTGGAAGGCCAGATATTGCGCTCGAGGAACTTGCAGCATAGTCGTCTTGTTAATTGTGTTGATTCAGACGATGAGTGTTTCCATTCCAAGAATGTTTTGTTTCCATCAATAAATGAGGACAAGACTAACAGTGATAAAAAAGCTATTGATATCTCAGGTAACATAGAACAAGCTCTAACTACGTTTATAGTTTATACTTTCTTAGTAATTGTTGTTACTTTCTTCCATATTTTAACTTGTTAGCCTGCTTACTCTGTATATCTAATTTAAGAATTAAGATTTGACTGAACTGCATTGCCTGAAGTTCGGAGAGTGATTTTTCCCTTTCAGGTCCCTTGTTCCGCAAAGCCCTTTATTTTACTAAATAGTTAGATAAATAATATTTTCTTGGCTATACTAATGCATCATTCATAGGTATCACATTGCATTACTTTCAAAAAATGGCCTTCAACATTTCCTTACATATCATTAAACCATTCCCATCATTTTTGTTTTCGTTTTCTGTGCTTGACAGTGCAAAAGGTTTTGAATTTTAGTTATAAGATCTATCATCCAAGTCAAATCTTTTTCCTGCTGCAGATGAGGGTGAAGTTGAGGAAAAGGAGCTAGAACATTCTTCACTCCAAGAAAAATTGGACAAAGAGTTAAAAGAATTGGACAGAAAACTTGAACAAAAGGAGGTAATTGCAGGATACTCCGAATTGTTGTTGGCATGAACTTGACTCCGAATTGTTGTTGGCATGAACTTGTTTCCTTCATGTTCTTGTTTCAATACAAAATGGTGCTACTTTTAGGGAATATTATGTGGAAGGTTCTCTTTAGACTATTACTTTTTGTCTTTGTTCTGAGAATACACACTTATTGACTAAATTAAATAGAATGATGATCCCCCAAAACTTAATTTAGTATGGGAAGGCTCAACAAAGCTTGTCCGGATCACTAATAACACTTGTTATGCAGTCAATGAAGTCTGCAACTCCGTAGCAAATATGGTCCTACACATTCGTGCTTTGCTTGGTAGCCAATTTGCTGCTTATGTTGTACAACGTTCCAACATTTTGCTTATGATTTTTCCTTTCCTATTATGTGAAGGCTGAAATGAAACGGTTTACAAATATTGATACTTCGGTTCTTAAACAACATTATGAGAAGAAAGTTCTGGAATTGGAACAAGAAAAGAAAGCTTTGCAGGTTGGTGCTGTTTATATTGTGTTTATAGTCTGTTTGAAAGTAGATTAATATCCCAATTTGAATTATTGCGGTCAACTGGCAGAAAGAAATTGAAGAACTGAGACACAATCTAGCAAATATGTTGTCTAATTCTGATGATGGTTCTCAAAAGCTAAAAGACCAGTATCTTCAGAAGTTGACAGTCCTCGAGGCGCAGGTTGCAGAGTTGAAGAAAAGACAAGATGCTCAAGCCCAATTATTAAAACAAAAACAAAAGAGTGACGAGTCTGCAAGACGGCTACAGGACGAAATTCAAAGAATCAAAACTCAAAAGGTGCATTTTGCTGTAAAATAATTTTAGAGTTTGAACCGAATTAATTCAGTTATCTATATCATGCATTCCTTATTCTCTAGGTTCAACTTCAACAAAAGATCAAGCAAGAGTCGGAGCAATTTAGGTTATGGAAACAATCACGTGAAAAGGAAGTTCTTCAGGTACATTGATAAGAAAAGCCCAATTCCGAGTCTATGTTCCTCACTGTTACAGCACTGATTTCCACTGGTGTTTAACTTTTGTGGCCTAACAGCTTAAGAAAGAAGGAAGGAGAAATGAGTATGAGATGCACAAACTATTGGCTTTGAATCAAAGGCAGAAAATGGTAAGCGGATTGATGGACAATTTCCTGATATTTTCAGATGGCTGTTTTACTAACTTTCTAGATTTCTGCTGCATTAGGTTCTGCAAAGAAAGACAGAAGAAGCTGCTATGGCTACAAAAAGGCTAAAAGACCTTCTGGAATCTCGAAAGGCTTCACGTGAAACTTCCAGTAAGAAGATTTACTTCTTCATACACTTTGAGTTTTGTTTTCCTTTTTCTGTTAATTTAGGACATTTTATTTCCTAAACAGGTATGGGAAGTGGAAATGGTCCCGGAATTCAGGTAGGTAGAGTTACTCTGCATAAACACACAATTATTGTACTTGTGTTTGAATAACTCAAATAGTTATTTGGTTCCCTGGCCTAAGGCCCTGATGCAGGCGATTGAGCATGAGCTTGAAGTTATAGTACGAGTTCATGAAGTACGATTTGAGTATGAACGTCAAATGGAAGAGTGAGACCTTTCTTCCAATGTCATTCATTTATCAATTTATGTCTTGCAAGTTTTTTTAGAAAATGTCAGTTTAGAAATATTGAGTTCAACATTGTGACTTCACTAAGAAATTTTTGCTACAAATAGGATATGGTTCAGAAAGTAGTTAGGGTTTACTTTAGTTTCATACTATTTGGAGCGCTTGATTCAATGTGACATTTGCCTGTTCTGAATCAAGTGGTTGTTGAGTCTGGCTAGTCTCAAGTTAAAATGATGCTGCGTTTGGCAACATTAGATATTTACACCAAGAACATAAACAGCATACATCGAGATGCATAAATGGAGATGTAACTGGTGTTCTGAATGCATTTCTTTCTTTTTTCTTTTCTTTAACTTCTAATGCATGATTCATGTTTTGCTACAATTGTAGCTATATTCTGGGGATCTTCTCTATTGTTCTTTAGGAAAATAATTGATCTGTATTATGCTCTTATGCAATTTTAGGAGGGGTAGAATGGTGAAGGAGGTTGCAAGGCTAAAGGAAGAAGCTGAGGTGCTTAAACAATCTAATCTAAGATAAACATCTTTAGAATAATTAGCACATTGGATACTTTGCCTAGTGGTTATTGGCTCGCGCTGAAACATTTCATTTTTTTAATGGCATGCAATACAGCGATTGTCCTCCAACTATGTCTCCAGGCGCAAGAAATTCAAGGATTTTTGCTCTTGAAAACATGCTTGCAACTTCATCTAGCACCTTGGATTCTATGGCATCACAACTTTCAGAAGCTGAAGAGCGAGAACGAGGTTTTAGTGGAAGGGGACAATGGAATCATGTAAAGGGGACAATGGAATCATGTTCGCTCTCCTGCTGATGCAAAGAATGTGATGAATCATTTGTTCAATCTAGCATCCTCATCCAGGTGATTAAACCTTTTATACTATTGCTTCTGTTCTTGCTCAACCCAAGTGCCTCATAAGCCTTATCTTGGTCTTGAGTGCTGTTTTTCAAGAACTGGACTGAGTTTTGTCATGCATTTGAAGGTGTCTACTGCGGGATAAAGAATTTGAATGCAGAGAAAAAGATTCCGAAATAAGAGATCTTAAAGAGAAAGTAGTGAAGCTCAGCAGTTACGCTAGACATCTGGAGAAACAAAAGGCAGAACTTATCCATCAAGTGAAGTCACAGGTTAAGTTCTGCGTTCTTACTGGCTTTTTTAATTTAAAGTTGGATTGGCCGATTTAAAAAAAATGCTGCATTGCGTGAAACCAAATCCTTCAAATTTTGTTGTTTGGAGGTTCATTCAGTTCATGCTTGGCATTTGGAGTTCCACCAGATATTTCTACGCTTGTTTCTGCGATTTTCTCTTTCATCCTTGTTCGATTTGTTTCCATTTTTTTTTATTTTTTGGGTTATGGAACAATTTTATAATTTTGGTCAGTGTTATATGAACTTATTATCAGAATTCAGCGTTGAAGAAACTGGATCAGAATAATGAGAGACATAATTATGACTTGCGCAAGCAGGTATTGCCCTTACCCTGTTTTCTGTTATCGGTCTTTTATTCCATTTCATTTCATGTATCATTATGCAATCCCTTGAATCTTTTTGTTAATTTTTACCGTCGTATGTTTTTGTTGGTGATAGGGAAATCGAAAGTCTATGATGTTATTAGAGGATATGGATACTTCTGAATCAGAACATTCAGACATGAATGAAGTGACAGATGAAGAATGGGTGCAGTCAAAACGTAGAGTTAGGAAAAGAAGTTCCAAAGCAGAAGATGTCTCTAGCTCGGGAGACACTAATTACCCGGAAGCACTAAAACTGAATTCTTCTGGAGAGGAAATTGTATCTCTGAAGACGAAATCTGAAGCATGTTGCACATGCAGTAGAAGTTCTTTGTGCAAGACAATGAAGTGCCAGTGCCGAGCAGCTGGAGGCATTTGTGGTGCTACATGTGGCTGTTCCCTAGCCAAGTGCTCTAACAGAGTACCCGGTATGGTCAAGCTGAACGATCCAAGCAAAAATCAAGAAGCAGCTGAAGTTGGGGGAAGTGGTTCAGGTTTGGATGAAACCGATATGACTCGTTCGCTTGCTTCACAAGGTGCAACGCTGCTTCAGAATGCCCTGATTGAGAATCGTGAAGAGACAAATGATGATGGAGTGAAAAGGAAGCCTTTATCAGACATTGGAAACACAGTGGTATGTTCTGGTTTTGCTTTCAAGAATTGTTTCTTTCATTCATTATATTAGTGCGATTGGTTTCACAAGCTAATATCCAAACCCCTATGATTGGCATTTTCACCTCCTTGGTTACATAAAAGTCAATGCTTCGTTCCAAAATCTAGATGGTTTTGGATTATACATCCAACTTCCTGGTATTCACTACACCGTAATCTTCTCCAGGGAAAATCCAAGGCGCGGAAGCCAAGCCAGAGAAAGAAATGGCGCAGATCAGTGATCCAGTTAGTTCCAGTAGTAGCACCCCCGCCACCAACACAATCAGAAATTAACGAAGCACCCAAAGTTCCGGAGAATGCTCCAAGTGAACAAGAAATGGGAATCCCTCTGAAGTTGCCAAGGGCAATGCGTTCTGCCGCATCAAATAACGTCTTCTTGAGAGAGAGGAATGCTGTGCAAGCAGAATCTGTAAACAAAGAGACTGCTGTGCTTCCCGCAAGAACATCAACATCCGACGAGAAAGAAAACTATAGGCGATGATTCCGAATTTTCTCTAACAGGCAAGCCAACCTGTTGCCAATTACCATCTTTTTTTTCATTTGGTTCTCGTGTATGCGAAATTGATTTATGCAGTAGAATACACGTCAAGAATTTTGATTTCTTTCTTAGAAGTCCCAAAACGCCACTACTTGATCATTTTCATATTCAATGGAATACGTGTTCCGGTATTCTCCAAAAGCCATTCGAAACATAAGGATTTTAAAAATTCAATATCTAAAATCGTATTAAAAATGAAAATCTCTATTTTATATTATATTAAAAATTGCATATAATAATAGACGTTTAATTTTTTAAGCAATAAATTTAAAATTATTTCGATTATTAATGCTATTAAACATCTGGTAAACATTAATATTAGTCTTTCTAGATTTATTTCTAAATGGTAGCTCTAGAAGTGGGATCTCTTATTCTCCTACTATTCAATGATCTACTACAAATATTTTTAAAAAATAGTTATAAAGTTTAAATGCGTATTTATTAAGAAATAAAATTGGATTTAGACTTTTTATATATACAACCTTGAGATAACATTATTTATAAAATTCTTGCACATAAGAATTAACATCGATTTTAGCATTGGTATAATAAAAAATAAATGGTATTATAATTGATAAGGGATATTAAAGTTGAGTACAAAAGATGGGTCTTAAGGACCCTAATAAGTAAGAGATGACATATTAGACGAAAGTGACTAATAACACATCATTTGCAGATCTGTAATTTGAGTAATAACACTTAAAAAGGAGATAGGAAGTGGTTTCCCTCTCAGCCCTGTATAGAAGGTAGGAGTCCATTATATTAAGCAAGTTTATTACATCCTTAGTGGGAAGTCCATTCATTAGGGCTAACCACATGAGGATACCACAAAGCCAACTAGTTCTTTGCAAGACCAATTGGTAAACTTTGTTGAAGGATGCCTTCTCTAGATACGGTGATCTTTAAAGTTAGTTCCAAGACAATAATGAGGGATGAAATGAGATATGAGGATGGGTAATTGTCCCAGTTTTAAGCCTGTTTCAAGTTTCAACTTTAACATCGATGGGGATTTCCTCCAATAGTTGTGCACAAAGTTGTGATTGTATTAAAAGGCCTATGTTGCTCCAAGTGTCATAGTAAAAGGAAGCATTGGTATCATCCCCAATTATAAACTTGATGGAATTAACAAATATATCCTTAGTTTTTAGAATTTGAGACAAAGACCATGAGGGTCTAGTTACAAAAGATGGTTCTTAAATGCTTTTACCTTTGAGGATGTATCTATGAACCCATTTAGTCCATAGAGTGTGTGTCACCAGTAGCTTCCATAGCCTCTTAACATTTAGGATTTTGTTTGTTCGACTTGCCTTAATGATAACTAATTCCCCTTCTTCTTTGGGCCTGCATACTTTGTCCCATTTGACTTTAGCTAGGATTTTACCTTGTTTCTTGCCTCCTTATAAGAAAGTTCTTATAATTATCTCAAACATCTTAATAATACATTTGGGGAGACCTGATGAGCCACCCAATAGATATAGAGGGAGCCTAATACTAATTTGATTAACATCAGTCTCCCAGCATAAGATTGATCCTTATTTGCCCAGTGGTTGAGTCTTTTATGGATTTTCTTAAAAAGATATGCACTCCCTGAATCTTAGCTTCCTAGTAGACATAAGAAGTCCTAAATAAATGATTAGAGGTTGAATATACTTAAATCCAGATATACTTAAGAGCGAGTTTGCATCTGCCTTAGCACTTATGGTGTGGATGAGTTGGCTTGGCTTTTATTGGGGTTGGCTTCTAATCTAGAAAGGTCTTTGAATACCTTAAGGCAGGATGTGATTATGTAGATGGTCCTATTATTTTACTTAGAAAAAACCAAGAGACCTTCTACAAAACATAAATTAGTAAGGCCAAGGTTCTTACACTTGTTATGATATTCAAAGTTGGGGTACAACAATATATAGTGTTTGATCAAGCTGGATATGACCTCCATATATAGTATCTCCTTGTATCAAAACTTTGTAGCCCTTAAACAACCTGGTAGGTTCCTAGTTAATTAATATGTTTTATGAGCTAAAAATTCATTCCTTGATCCAGTTGATGAATGTGTCTAGGATCCACATGTTTGTATCAGTTGCAAAATAAATTCCTATAAGATAGAATCAAAGGCCTTATTGAAGTCAACTTTTAAAGGACATCTCTTTAAAGCATTTTTCCTGACATAATGCTTTAGTAGTTCCTGTATTAGAAATATATTATCACCGATCTCCCTTCTATCTAAGAACGCACTTTGTAGTTCATCAATCAGAGAGTGAAGAATTTTTGTTAATCTATTGGCCAACAGCTTAGAAATAACTTTATAAATGAAGTTGTAATAAACAATGGGCCTACAGTAGGATAAGGAGCTAGGGCAACTTCTTAGGTATTAAACATAAGTGAGTTTGTTGAATCCCTTTAGCAACTTTCCTTTTATGAAGAATCCATGAATTGCCTCAGTGACCATTTTTCTAATACAAAGCTATGTTTTTTGGAAAAAATTCCATTAAAACTATTTGGGTTTGGGGCCTTATGGGGGTTTAGATCAAAAACTAATTTCTCAATCTCCTGAGAAGTAATTGGGTAACATAAGAGAATATGAGATTAGGTTATAGATAAAAGACTTAAAAAGAGAAAGGAAGATTTGTTAAAAGCCTGTTAACTTAGAAAGTTTATGAAGTAAGAGAGGGCTTCTTCCTTCAATTAATGTTGAAAGATCCTTAAACCATATTCTTTAGTGAGAGAATCAATCATGTTGGTCATGAATCTAGCCTTAATAGTATTATGGAAAAATTTAGTATTCTTGTCTTCATTTTTTAGCCAATTGGTTAGGGATCTTCTAGGTTGAAATATAAAATTGTTATGCTTTTACTAATATTTATTTTCTACTTCTATTAACTGCTTAGGACTTAAATTTCTTTTAGCATTGAGGTTATTTATTTCCTATTTGATTAATTCAAGTATCCTTCCACAAATTTACATTTAGCTCCCCTTATTTCTTATTGCTTGCATTTGGTGATTACCTCTTCAAATCATTTTTCCTATTCTAAGAAATTGTTGAATCTAAAAGGCCCCCTTTCTGAATCTGTTGACATGTAGGTCCTGTATGATTATAGGACAACGGTTTGATCTTTCAAAGCTTTAAAAGTAGCTTTACAATTAGGAATTTATCTATCTAATCTTTATTAACCAGAGCATGATCGTGTTTCTTTCTAAGTTACCATTTGCTATTCTGCTTGTTGATCCAGGAATAAAACTAACCTTCCATCTTCAGATCAGTTAAATCAATACTTCAGACATAGTCCCTGAGGTTTGCAGAGGAATTAAGGCCTACATGCCCCTGGATTTCATCTCTATGTAAGACAAAACTGAAATTCCCTAGAATAAGCAATGGCCGTTGAATAGTTGAGTGAATATCCTTTAATTTTCTCTATATAGCCTTCCTTTGAAATTTGTGATTAGAGGCATAGATAAATGTGAGAATTATTCTGTAGTTACCTTGAAGTATGTCACTACTTAATGGATCATTTATTCATTAAAGTCATTCAGACTAGCTACTATGTATCTTGGATCATAAGCCATAATTATACCCAAGATGGTGATGCTTAAGTTTAAAGAGTAGAGTCTAAAAGCTACCTAAAACTCTGAACTTTGATAGCCTATCCTATTTTATTTTATTTTATTTTCAAATAATCCCACCAAAATAGCTTTAGTTTCTTTAGTAAGTTCACCAACAACTGTAAGTTTATTGGGGCAGTTTATGCCTTTAGTGTTCCATACAATAATGGATATCAGGAGGATGAGAAGAGGAAGGGCACTTACCTTTGGATTGTCTTCTAGTTTTCTTTCTTCTACTACTTTGGAATTCCTCTCTATCAGCCTTTGAGATTGCATTCTGTGGTTTATTGCCTAGAGAGGAGTTTGTGGCTTTCTCTAGTTGCTCTTCTTGTAGTTCCTCTAATATGTTGATGTTTTGAAGTTGATTAGGTAAAGGACATAGCTTAATCTTGTTTTTTGTTCAAGATAGACTTAGGATACTATTCTTCCTGGCTTATATTTGGAGTAGGATTTAGGGCTGCTTTTTAAATACGTGGTTGTGGTGTTGTTGTCTCATTATGTAGGGAGTTATTTTCGAGATTCATCAGTTCCTCAAAGTCCCCTTTATTGAAGATCCTACTGGTTGGCTTTCAATTCATTCCTTAGTGTTTGAGAGAGAGTCTCTAACTGTAGGAAACATTAACTTCATCTTCAATTACTTTGCCTTCCTCATGGAGTCTCATAATGAGAATGACATAAGGGAGATCTTTCTCAATTCTTACACTTATGTATAGCTTGGAAAAACCAATACACTTCCTTTTAGCCCTTGTTTCGTCGATATAAAGAGGTTTACCTATATAGCTTGCTAATGAGCTAAGTCCCTTTGTGGTCTAATATTCTTGAGGGATGTTATGGATGTCTACCCATAAAGAGATACTTTCTTACTTAACCCTGTCCAAACTAATGCCGTATCTCCATAGCTATATGATATGGGTAGATTGAATATATGCCATGAGCCAGATTCTACTATGATTCCAAGTTGTGTAAGCCCATTTGTATGTTGCATGGTAAGGGTTTTGCAGTACAAAAAGAAGCCAACAATAGTTGTATTCAATATATTAGCATATATGCAATGAGTTAGATTCTACTATGAGCTTGGGTTCATTAGCATTCTGAAAAGTGAAAAGAATTTGGTTATTTTTTGAAACTTGTACTTCTTGTAAACCTCTACTTTTCTAGGTTGTGTGAGCCCATTTGTATATTACATGGTAGGGGTTTGTGGTATAAAAAGAAGACAACAATATTTGTATTCCATACATTAGCACCTTTTTTTAACTTCAATATATGGAGAAAAAATCAATCCATTTTCACTATAGGCCTAGGGGGAGTAGTACTGCAGGAGAGTTTTAGCATAGTCATCTACCACTTTCCTCCAGTTCATCTGAGGGGTTTGAAATTGCGGTGCTGAAGTAGTTTGGGATGAGCTACTGGATGTAGAAGGGGTTTTGCTCAACTTGTTGGAAGAGAAAGGGATGAGTGGAAATTCCGTTTCCAACTTGTCTAAGGCTGACTATAACACCCCCTATACGAAACTTGCATCCGCCCACATTTATGGCAACCAAATTCGTGTACAAATAGTCATGACATACATTTATATTCATTTATAGGGATTGGCATCACACATTTGTCTATTTAATGATGTACATATACATATTACAAAATTTCATATCACTTTTATCATTTAAGAGTAGTATTACATCTTTGAATTTACATGATAATCCAAAAGAAATATTACATATAACTTAAATTCTTAGTTACAAATTGTTACATATACAATCATCTTTAACTAAAAAGATACAATATAAAAGTACATTTACTACTAACGGTTGGCCTTGGTCCCTACAGATTCCTTGTACCTCACTCTTGTTACCTGGACCTACACAGATTAACACTTGTACTAATCTTGAAATCTTAGTGGAGAAACACTTATTTTGGATAACCACTTATATCAGTCATCCGCCAAGAACACACATTCATAAATATCACAAAGTGTATAAATGGTGATGGCATAATTAATTAAGGTACATAATGCAAACATGCTTCAATGTATTATTCATATACCAAAAATTCACATTTATAAGCCAAACATTAATATTCAATGCTCATTAATACAAAGTATCAATACAATTGCTCATCATTACAAATTATCAATATAATCAATACAAATGCTCACCAATACCAATGATTTATGTTGTCATGCTTTATTTCTTATTTTTAACTATTTAATTTACTTTCTGTGTTAGGCTTCCACATTCCCGTGGGTGTGGATAACGGAAAGTGTGGATATTCGAAGAAATTAAACTATAGATACCTGAAAGTATTGAACTATAGATACCCGAAGATATCAAACTGTAGATACCCAAAATTATCGAACTATAAAGATGTTATAATCTCGAAGTGAAGACACCATTGATGTCAAATTATAGCAGCTACACCGTAACCCTATAGGAATGCCTATCTATCTACCACCAAGACAATAAAGCAGGCACTGTAACATTTTCTTTTAACCATTTGCCAATTTCGTAATTCATATGTTGACAAATCATACGATATTCATTTGAAATCATAAAATTTGTATTTACGTTCATACATGCAAGTCCTAACTTACCACCATTAGAAGGGCATTGAAATCACACTTGTATAATCTTACTATACACATATAAGCAATAAACATGCATATAAATCATCTATATACATGTAAATTTCCTTTAGCATACATTATGATCATCTTAAATTTCAACATTTAATCACCCACTTCACAAATGATAAGTCACGTTTCATTTATTTCTAAGTGTTTCCAAAATTTCAAAAACATCCAAAAAAGTTCAGATATGATTATGTAAAAATCAGAAACGAAAACAAACTCAAAATAGAGAAATTTCCTTCCCGTCGTATCCCCTGCCTAGAATTCATACCTCCAATTGTTTTGTAATTTTCATATAGAAAAGTTCAAATTAGGTTTTCAAGTCTTATAAAATTTTGTTCCCTTATGTCTCTAGTTTCCATATAATTAAAAATAAGGTAATTTGGACTTCTAAATCATGAAACATGTATCAAACATCACAAGATACTCTAATACAAGGGCAACATCAGGTCACCATTTTCAATCCCAAATTCCAATGTCATTTAGACAGAATTAGGTCAAGGTCTCTTTTAGATATTTTTAGTTATATGTCTTAAATTCATCTACAATTTAAATCACCCAATTTAGGGGGTATTTAATTTGAGTTTTGATCAAAAAAATGGGTCTGGTTCAAATGAACCTAAGACAGAATTCCACTACACGTTACTCTCTTCCAATTCCATGCAAAGTAACACTAAAATAACACCAAGAAACCATTCCATATTCAAATGAATCTTTGTATCCATTCAAATATACACAAATAGAAATTAAACTAAGTCAAGTCCCAAACCTTGAAATCGACCAACTAGCTCTTCTAATACTTTTCCTTCTCTTCTCCTTTAGCTTTGCTTGATTCACCAACTAGAAACACCACAAATACATATCTCAATCTCAATTCCAACCTTATAATTCCATCTCTTCATGAGAAAAGTGAGAAAAGATAAAGATGAAGAGAAAAACCACAAACTTTTACCTTGATTTCAAGGTTAAAATCCTAAATTGGGGCTTAACCTTTTTTAGTTTGATCAGTTTGGGACTTAAACTTGTAACTTGCTTATAAAAGCTCTAAAATTTTGCGAATCTGCTTAATTTAATACTTTTTAGGATGAAAATTAGGGCATGTTTTACACGCGCCATTACATGCAGATCAATTAGTGTTTAGCTGCCACGTTAATAGACCTAATTTATTGTCTAGGCCAGGTGGAATTTAAGATAAAAAGTTTTAATTTCATTTAAATTTCTAGTTAAATGCAATACTTTTCAACCCTAAATCAACAATTTTTTTGGGCATGTGTTTTCACCCTCTTTTTCTTCTCTTAGTTATGCCTTCACTCTAATCCTTAGACGCATCATCAGTTAATGCATGTGCCTTCACTCCAATCTCGTTTGTGCCTTCTTAGTAGTGTGAGCTCTCTCTTTTGGCATTGGAGATGAATGGGCGGTAAGGATTTTAGAGATATGAAACATATATGTGCTCTGATTGAAGACCAAAGTAGGTAATGAGTCATGCTCCCTTCTAATCTTTATATATAAATTTACGATGTTTGAATCTTCACTTTATTCCTTTGCCCTTTTTCCCTTTTTATGGAAAGTTTCATTAACAAAGTTACATATACATAAATTATTTTATGTTCTTTAAATGAGTTTGATTATAGGGTTGAATAACATGTAGATGATAATTGTTTTTCAAATTGCAATTCTATTATACATTTGTATATAGGATATGATCAAGTTTTCTCTTCCCCATGTACTTGACATTGTACATAGGATATGATTTATGTCACTTAGTTTAGCTTCGTTGGTGGTTATCCATGTTTTGTTTATCTCTATCTGCTGGGTTAAAGATAAAGTGCGACATTCATGAAAAAGATGTAGATTATTAGAAGCAAACAAATTCAATTATGTAGACATCATTTAGCTATCAGTAGGTGCACAATCAACATTACAACATTATGTTGTAATACTTGAGAATGAGCTCAAGTAGTAGTTCTTTAAGGTAATGAGGTTGACTAGAGGATTCAGTTTGTTTTTTTCTTAGTTGTGATTTTGTGTTGGGTTAAAATTTTTGAAAATTTCAACTTTTGTAGTAGAGGGACACGTTTTAAGCTTGATTTGAGGCCATACAAGCTGATTTCTTCAACTTACCTAGTTAAATAGGACTATGACGAAGAGGCTAAATATTGTTACTGTAACTTGAAAGCACCTAGATGGACTTCATGGACTGATGAAAATTCAGGAAAAAGGTTTTATAGATGTCGACTCTTTCCGATAATTTTGGTACATTTTTATGTTGTTTTAGCTAAATATGTTCATATATTTCATTAACGAATTGTTTTTTTAAGGTAGATTGAAAATGTTTTTGGATTTCATGAATTGCATGATCAAAGATTTTGTGCAAGAACAAGACAGATTATTTTACAGCTGAAAAACAAAGAGAAAATGTTATATCGTCAAAATAATTTGTTTAAGGTTAAAGTGACATAATTAAGAGAGAATGCAGTAGATGTTTTGCGAGCTAAAAGTATTGCAGAAAACTTGAAGTTGAAGAATGAGTTAGTTGCCATGAACACTAGTAATAAAACACGTTAAAAAAAGTGTTGGAAATTTTTTGCTTGTTTAAGCTTGTGTTTAGTAGTTTTGCTTATGTTTGTTAGTCTAAATAATGAAGGAAAAAAAGCTAATAGTTGTACCTTTAAAGCCTTATCTGGAAATGGTTTGCTATACTAGAACAATGTGTAAATGTATTTCACCTAACTGGATGTTGGAAAGTGCAAAGTATTAGATGTTTCAACATTTGCTGCATTACTAATTTAGTGTTCTATTCTGAACAGGTTTGATGTTTTATGTACTAGCCTAAACATGTTTAATGTACTAGTCTAAAGATGTTTGATGTTTCAACATTTAGTAAGGAAGATTAGTGACAAAATAGGATCTTTAATCAATGGAGATGGAGTATTGGTTAGTAGCTAAAAGGAGTTAAAAGAGACAGCAATTGATTACTCTAAAAAATGTCATCCGTACTTTACCTCCAATGATTAACACAACTATTAAGTTGTTTTATAAGTCATCAAATTATTGATAAGGAGACAAAGATGTTTAATAGACCTACAATTCCAATTCTTTGTATTAACAATGTATATGTTCTACCATTCATGAACTTTAACGAAAATGAAAAAACCTATTCGAAAATAAAGGAGACCAACACTTCACTACAAAAAGCTGATCATCTCTTTCCACCCACAAACTTTAAGCTTTCCTTGAAAACTACAAAACATTGCAGAGAATGTGACAATTTCAACCAAGCTTATATCCGGTAACCCATTCATGAACTTCAATAAAAAGGAAAAAAACGTAAAAGAAATGCAATTCAATTTGTAGTCATTGCATTCATTACTTAATCACAGTAATCCTAACAAGGTCCTTACAATGTATTATTGTTTAGTACACAGATATCACAAAATTGTTTAGTTCATTAACAATTAAATGTTAAGTTAACATTTTGTCCTTTCCCTTTGAAGATACTTTGTTGGCTTGGATTCACATATGTAGTAACAACTTCATTCCTCTTTATTGATTTCTGCCCAAGGTTTAATAGTCTCTGACTTCTCCTTTCAGGTTGCAGATAAAATGCAAACAATTTTATGCTACATGAATTAATGTTTAGTAAGAATGCAAATATTTAACACTTACAATTAGCATCTACAACCTGTGGTTTCATTTGTGTATACCCCCATGCCTTCCATCCATTTCTTGAACTTCCTATTTGCTTCTTGTTGAAGAGAAGAGTATGTGACAAGCCTTTTTCTGTAATTTTCGCTTGAGAATTTAGACTACATCTGCTAGCACCAAACATCCCCAATCTGCTTCCATCATCTACAACACCATAACGAGGCCCTTTTCTCCTTTTGGTTATGTTTTTGGTGGTGGCTTTCGAAGATATACAGATATTTGTTGTTTCTGAAGCACCTCCAGGTGTTGGGAGAACAACTGAGGCTGTTGCATTTGCACTTCTACATACATGAGTAGTACTTGAGGTGTTGGTATTACTTGAAGCAGTTGTGGCACCAGCTGTAACAACCCACTCCCGCGCGACCCGAACCCGACATCGATGGTGATATCCGAGTCTGTACCCCACGAGGGTGGCGTGCTAAAACACTCATTCAGTAATCGGTACATTTTTTTAGAACGATATATGCGAAATTCAATACCCAATTTAGGTCCTCATTCAATCATAATACACAATTCCCAATAGCCACTTGGGCCCATTTTCCAAATACAAATATACAATTCATTACAAATTTAAAACAAAAC
>JANVCL010000006.1:6406966-6417360 GCA_026546855.1 Erythroxylum incrassatum | reverse complement strand
TTAAAAAGGTTTGGGTAGTTTGAGCAGGCTTTGAAGTGGCATGGGATTTCTGGAAATTCCCATGTCCGTTAAATGGACATGCATGTCCATTTAACGGACAGCTACAGGTGAGAAATCACCCTTTTGTCACTTCATGTCCGCTAAACGAATACGCATATCCGTTTAGCGGACAGTTACGGATGAGAAATCACCCTTTGGTCTCCCCATGTCCGTTTAACGGACACTCATGTCCGTTTAACGGACAGCTACGGGTGAAAATGCACCTATGGACCAATGCATGTCCATTTAACGGACACTCATGTCCGTTTAACGGACAGCTACAGGTCAAAATGGCCCCAAGCCTGAATCATGTCCGTTTAACGGACACTCATGTCCGTTTAACGGACATGTGTTGAGAGAGTTTTTATTTTTCTCTTTTGGAATTCTTGAGAGCAGATTTTAGTTTCGAGGTTGGACCAGTGTACGCTCACCATCAGTATAGTGTAGTTCAGCAGCCAGACTCACTTTTAGTGTGCCAGCCAGGCTCAGGTCTCGGGAATGGGTCTCAGAAAGGCTCATGCCCCGGGCCCGTTGGGCTTCGGAAACGGGGTCCGACACATATGAGGAAAGAAATTATTGATGGCAAGTTGGCAACTGTCTCATGGGTGAGAGAATGTGAGATTTTATTGACTGAAGAAATATTAGAGAATTTGTTGGACATAGCTCCATTTGGATGAACTAACTTTCCATGTCATAAATAGGATGTGGTCGATTTGGATTTGGGAGAAGTTGTTCAATTCATCTATCTTAATGCTGACAAAACCCAAGATGGCAAACCCTGGTGTAAACAATTAGACCTTCTTCAAAGATGCCTTGCTTTGATTTCTACCACCTCAATTTTCCCAAGGAGCAATTCAGTCGAACGATGTAGCGCCCTAGACATATATGTTGTCTATAATTTGCTTAAAGTTAATTATATGAATCTCTCCTCAATGATCATACGGTTTATGTTGGATAAGGGGAGTCACAAGAATAGTACACGATGCTTGCCTTATGGGATGCTACTGATCAAGATATTTGCGTTTTATGATGTTTCTTTTGATAATCTGGAATGTTACAAGCATGGTAAGTATCATTCATCAATTCCATTCTAATTTAAGTATAAGCTTAAAGACAACGTATGGGTGGAGAAGAAACTGAAAGGGTAGCAGATGTCTTCGGTCCTGCTTCAAAGCAATAGGCTTGTTAATCCATAAGATGCCAACAGTCTCATTATCCAACAACAATTAAGGGAGATGAGTGGCCAAATCAACATAATGCAAAATCAACTTGATGATGTGTAGCTACTACTAAGAACTCTAATTGATTCCCTCAAAGAATATTTTCAATAACAAATGCTTTTCTTAACGTTTTCTGCTGATGATTGTTTACACTTGCAGATTTGTGCTATTCTGACTGTTCTTGTTTTTATAGTTATTTTCCTTAATTGTTTCCCCTTATTTTTGATAATGAAAAAGGGGGAGAGTGGAAAGAGATATATTTTTACTATGATTGTTTTGATATTATTTTTGGTTTTAATATTGCTTTGATAATTTTAAAATATTAAATCTATTGAAAAATTTGTTAATCAGTTGATGAAATTGTTTATGTTGATTAAAATGGTAAAATATGTTGAAATGGTATTTTTTTAGCCAGGAGCCTAAATTGGGGCTTAACCTTTTTGAGTTTGATCAGTTTAGGACTTAAACTTGTAACTTGCTCAAAAAAAGTTAAATTTTACAAATCCGCTCAATTTAAGATTTTTTTGGATGAAAATTAGGGCATGTTTTACATTGTTGTTACATGTAGGCCAGTTAGTCTTTATATGCCACGTTAAGAACACATAAGTTATTGTCCAGACTAAGTAGAATTTAAGGAAAAATTAATTTTATTTAAATTTCTACTCTTCAACCCTAAATCAACCATTTTTAACATGTGTTTTCACCCTCTTCTCTTCTCTTAATTATGCCTTCACTCCAATCCCTACACATATCATCACTTCACGCTTGTGCCTTCACTCTAATCTCGCTTGTGTTTCTATGTAGTGTGAGCTCTCTCTTTTGGTATTAGAGGTGAATGGCTGGTTGGGTTCTTGGAGATCTAAAATATACATATGCTCTTATTGAAGACCTAAGTAGGTAATAACTCATGCTCCCTTCTAATTTTTATATATAATTTATGTCGTTTAAATCTTCACTTTATTCCTTTGCCCTTTTTATGGAAAGTTTCGTTAACAATGTTACATTTACATAAATTACTTTATCTTCTTTAAATGCGTTTGATTATAGGGTTGAATAGCGTGTAGATTATAATTGTTTTTATGTGCAATTCTATTATACATTTGTATGTAGGATATGATCAAGTTTTCTCTTCCCCATCTACTTGACATTATACGTAGGATATGATTTATGTCACTTGGTTTAGCTTCATTAGTGGTTATCCATGTTTTGTTTATTTCTATCCGTTGGGTTTAAGATAAAGTATGACATTCATAGAAGAGAGGCAGATTCTTAGGAGCAAGGAAATTCAATTCTATAGACATCATTTAGCTATTAGTGGGTGAACAATCAACATTATAGCATTGTGTTGTAATACTTGAGAATGAGCTAAAGTAGTAGTTTTTCAAGGTAATGAGGCTGCCTAGAGGATTCAGTTTATTGTTTTCTTGATTGTAATTTTGCGTTTAGTTGAAATTTTTTAAAATTTCATCTTTGGCAGTAGAGGGACGCATTCTAAGCTTGATTTGAGGCCATACAAGCTAATTTCTTCAACTCATCCCGTTGAATGGGACTAATATTGTTACTGTAACATGAAAGCACCTAGATGGACTTCATGGACTGATGGAAATCTAGGAAGAAGGTTTTATGGATGTCAACTCTTTCCGGTAATTTTGGTACATTTTATGTTGTTTTTGTTAAATATATTCAATAACGAATTGTTGTTTTTTCTTTAATGGTAGAGTGAAAATGTTTGTGGATTTCATGAATGGCATGATCAAAGATTTTGTCCAAAAGTAAGACAAATTTTTTAGAGCTAAAAAATAGAGAGAATATATTATATCGTCAAAGTAATCTATTGAAGGCTAAAGTGGTAGAGTTAAGAGAGAATGCAGTAGATGTTTTGCAAGCTGAAAGGATTATAGAAATTTTGAAGTCGAAGAATGAGCAAGTTGCTACAAGGAGTAGTAATGAAACACATTCAGCAAAGTGTTGGAAATTTATTGCTTGTTTAAGCTTATGTTTAGTAATTTTTTATATTTGTTAACCTAAATAATGAACACAATATAGGCAATAGTTGTACCTTTAAAGCCTTACCTGGAAATAGTTTGATGTACTGGAATAATGTGTAAATGTAATTCACTTAATCTAATGTTAGAAAGTGCAATTGTTAGATGTTTCAACATCTGCTTTATTACTAATTTGATGTTCTAGACTAAACATGTTTGATGTACTAACCTAAACATGTTTGATGTACTAGCCTAAACATGTTTGATGTTTCAACATGTGGTAAGGAAGATTAGTAACAAAATAGGATCTTTAATCAATGGAGATGGAGTATTGGTTAGTAGTCAAAAGGGGTTAAAAGAGGCAGTAATTGACTACTCTTAAAAATGTCATCCATTCTTTAGATCCAATGATTAACACAACTGCTAAGTTGTTTTATAAGTCATCAAATTATTTATAAGGAGACAAAGATGTTTAATAGACTTATAATTCCAATTCTTTATATTAACAATGTAAATGTTCTACCATTCATGAACTTCAACGAAAAGGAAAAAATGTAAAAGAAATGCAATTCACACTGATTGGTTTATGATATACTACATAAAATGGCTACTTGATGATATGATCTCAATTCAAGACTAAATGATGAAAATAAAGGGGACCAACACTTTACTATAAAAAGTTTATTATCTTTTTCGGGCCACAAACTTTAAGCTTTCCCTGAAAACTTTTAACATTGCAGAAAACGTGACAATTCCAACCAAGCCTCAATCGCCCTCAATAACCCATTCATGAGCTTCAACAAAAAAGAAAAAAAACTAAAAGAAATGCAATTCAAACTAAAATTGGTAGTCATTAGATTCATTGCTTAATAACATGTAAATGCCAATAAGATCCTTACAATCTATTATTGTTCAGTATACAAATATCACAAAGTTGTTCAGTTTACTAACAATTAAATGTTAAGTTTACATTTTATCCTCTCCCTTTTAAGATACAGTTTAACTTTCTTAGCTTGGATTCACATGCACAGTAGTAACTTCCTTCCTCTTTATTAATTTCTACCCAAGGTGTAGTAATCTCTAACTTCTCTTTCCGGGTTGTAGATAAAATGCAATCATTGTTAAGTTGTATGAATTAATTAATGATTGATAAGAATGCAAATATTTTACACTTACATTTAGCATCTACAACCCTGTGGTTTCATTTGTGTATATCCCCATCCCTTCCATCCGTTTCTTAAACTTCCTATTTGCTTCTTGTTGAAAAGAAGAGTATGTGACAGACCGTTTTCCTGTAATTTTCATTTGAGAATTTAGGTTACATTTTCCAGCACCAAACATTCTCATTTTGCTTCCATCATCTACAATACCATAACCAAGCCCTCTTCTCCCTTTGGTTTGGTTTTTGGTGGTGGCCTTTGAAGATGTACAGATATTTTCGTTTCTGAAGCACCTCTAGATGTTAGGAGAACAACTAAGGTTGTTACATTTACACTTCCACATATATAAGCAATACTAGAGGTGTTCACAGTACCTAAAGCAGTTGTGGCACTAGCAGATACAGGCACAGTGGCAAAGGTAGAGGTAGAGGCAGAAGCAGAGACATTTGCTCTTATTTTACCTTTCTTTCCCCTTTCAGCATTGTTATATGCAAATTTAGAGGCACTTACTGGGATGTCAGTGTTGTTTGAATTGTGGATATGTTTTCTATGGTTGATTGTGAGATTGCTGTGTTTTGCTCCATATGGAAATAAGTTGACTAGTCTGGGTTAGGATTTTGAAATTAGGCTGGAACTTGCTATTGATAACAATGAGAATGGAACAAAAAACCTAGAAGATTATCACTACTATGGAAAAGAATCTTAGTTGTACCACAAGAAAGACAAAATAGCTTAGAAATTACGTCTCTACCCTTCCAAGGACAACCTTTTTTGTTGTGTCCTTCTGTATAGCAGTGGCTGCATGTCATGATCATACCCCTCCCAGCATTTTACTTTTTGATTGTTTTTGTATTCTTTTGAGGCTCATCAATGCCCTTTTTCCTAGCAGTTTTGGGCCTACTAGACCTTGTTTAAATTCTGGTGGCCTAATAGTTTCTTCATTGCTAATGGGTCAGTCCTTCATACCAGGCATTGGTTAAATTGCCTTCCCATATGCTTTGACATATTCAGTCTTCCATAACCAACTAGAAGTGTACTCTTCAATATTAACCATATTGTCTCTAATAGCATATATGACATGTACACAAGGAATGTCAAAGAGGGTATATCTCCTATAAGACTTATTTTGTTCTGAAGCCTCATCATATATCTGTTTTGTCCATGATCAATCTTATACCCTCCTTCTCCATTATGAAGAACTAAACAATGTTGAGTAATCTTGCCACTCTTCTCAATTGCTTCCCATATTCTTAGCCCTAAATTTTCCTTCCATTTGGCATCCTTTTTCCTTTTCCTTACAATTCTTTTCATCAATTCTCTTCTAATGTGCTCAAACAACCCTTAAACTGACATTTGCGTTAACCAGAGTCTTATTGAAGGCCTTACATAAGTTATTGTCAACTATATCAATTATAGAATCTTCCCTCTGGAAAGCCGTGCACAGTTTTTGAACTGGTGCATAACTTTCGAGATCTTCGACTGCCTTTCTTTCTTGGCTCTAAGCTTATCCAACTTTTCTTTTAAAGGATTTTGCAATTTTCCAAAAGTGTTCATTCATCTCTTCCCTTTTATATACTCTTCCATGTCAATTCACATAAACATGTCTAGCACAAACTTGTGCTCAACATCTGGACATAACTCGACAATGGCTACACACACACACACACACACACACACACATGGTGTTGTTTACACCTTTTAATCTAGAAACATGTTCTCGGTGGCTCTTAAACTCGTGGAATTTTTCACCTATAAGCCTCATGGGAGCTACATCAATAGTTTCCAGCTTATATACCTACCTAATGATTTATTATGCCCCAATGTTTCAAAAATACCCATATTAAATGCAATCCTCATTCAATTGTTACGTCAACTTTAAGTTACTAGTAATTAAAATCTTTCAGATTGAAGTTTGTTGACGAAGTTTGAAAGCCAAGAAAGTCTAAGGTATGTGGCGTTGTTTACACTTGTAAATTGAGAAACATGTTCTCACTGTAGCTCTTAGGCTCATGCAATTTTTCACCTATAAGCCTCATAGGAGTTAAATCACTGGTTTCCAGCCTATATACCTACCTAATGGTTTACTATGCCTCAGTGTTTCAAAAATACCCATATTAAATGCAATCATCATTCAATTGTTACATTAACTTTAAGTTACTAGTAATTAGAGTCTTTCAGATTTAAGTTACTACTAAATAGTTAAATCAAAACTTTATGTTATCATCAATGATACTCAGAGTATTGTAAACAACAACATAAAAACAATACCTCATTTGCTATTTTAAAAATAATTCCTCACAAATACTCCCACTAGTAAAGCAAAACATATTGGAGATATTAGTTGGATGACTTACCTGGATGGACGGACAACCGTAATCTACAAAGAAGGAGGACGTCGGACAATTATGGACGCTCTTCAACAAAAAACAGAGCCAGCAAACAATAGAAACTAACAAATGATCTAAGATATTCAATCAAGTGAAGGGGAGCTTTCCTATACTAGCTTGTGGGTAAGTTCTGAATGATAATTGGATAATGATCTAAGAAGAGAGGGCTACTAAGGATTGTTTTGCTTTGTAGAATTCATCCAACCTGTCATTAGTGGCCAAAACCCATCTAGATTTTTTCTTATGTTCCAATTTCCAATTTTTTTAAATTCCTCTAAGGAAAGAAATTTTCTTTATACTTTATATCAGTAGTTTCTATGTGATTAGCACAAATCCTAAAATCTTCATTGAATTACTTTAAAAATATTTTCCCTTCAGGTTAAGAGTATATAGGAGCACTATATTAAAGTCATTTAGAATAATTTATAGAGAGTTAATTCAATAATGGATATATATGATTTTTTACTTTAAGGAATTTCTTTGGAATGCATAATTGGACTTATAAAAGAAGTAGAAAAATACTTAGTCCTCTCTTGAAGTAAGTTTGTTGAGAGATGAATAATTCAGTTCATAGATAAAATGTTTGAGACCTTAATTCTATTTGGATCATAGGCAATGACTATACATCTATATGGTTTGTATATATACACAAGGATCTAAGAGTAACTCTAAAAAAGATAATGTCTCTATATGATCACATTTTATTTCCTTCTTACTTGATGTTTTCTTTCTTTTCCCTAATAATGTTTCTTCCCTTAATAAAACCCTCAATTGAAATAAAGGACTACATGTTAGACTTACGCACCAATAATGTTAGAAATTAATCAATAATTTTTGGTAATCAAACTAAAGCTGTAAATATCATACATTAACTTTTCCATTAATAGAAGAACCACTTAACATTTAAAGAAAAAAGGATGTAAGAGGGCAACAAATTTTATCTATTACAACACATCAAATTAAGATTTAGTGGGACCAACTACTTTTCTATTATGCTCTGGTTGGTAGGAAAGATAAATTTTCTACTTTAGCAAGAAGATCTTCCATTACCCTAGTTAGGTACTTTATAAACCAATACACAAGTTAGAGTGACACTATAGTAGGCTTCAGTTCACCTATTCCAATCTACTTAAAAAGAGATAAAGTCATTAGATTAACACTAACAAACATAAACAATTAATAACATTAGAAGCACTAAAATGGAACAAAATCATAAAACTCCAAGATCCTTTATCTTTACAGGTATGGTCATGCAAGTTACACTACACTTCTTGGTTAAAGGAACCATATCATAATCCTCAAGTTTATTTTTTTTAGGGATAATCTTCTTCAAAAACTTGGTATATGAAGGATATATTAATATGCAACTTCTTAAAAATATTTCATACTTGAAGTTTTCTAATATTTTCTTTAGCATCTAAGGTTATAAAATGGGTAGCTTCTAGGGTTTGACAGTGTTGGGCCCCGTTTCCGAAGCCCAGCTATCGATCTGGAGTCAAAAAGCGTAAACGAGTTTCCTTGTAAGGTCATTCCAATGAACCCTCACTTCCTTTTTATCAATCTTTTGAAATTAACACCAAAGGAAATCAATTTTTGTGAAAGGTAGAAAAACGTGTTAGGAATCTATCGCTTCAAGAATCACCTCAATCGGAGGTTGAACGAAGAATTTATGGCCAACGAATCCAACATGTTCATGTCCTTGCTCATATTGTACATGCCTTGGCGCAATTGCCATAAATCTCACTACAGGTGTCAAATTGACTTCTTTTTTAGACGGTTTGAGAGAAGACTTCTAGATCTACAACTTTTATGAAGATATCAAAATGAAATTCTTTCATTTGGAGGGTCAAAATAAGGGTTGTGTAAACTAATAAGGGCAGACCGTGTAACTTTCGAGTGTAATTGTGCTCCTGCGCTAGAAACACACGACCTGTGTGATTTTACACAGGCAGGCCATGTAACCTTTGGGTGAAATGAAATTTTCACCCTCCAAGACCCCTCCAAAGGATCGTAAACCCATCCTAACATCCCCTTTCCTCATACTCTTCTCCAATACCACCCTTCTAGTGCCAAAAACCACTTCATATCCATTTAACTACTAAAAACATCTCATTAATCCTTGGATCTTAACTCCAAAGGATTCATCACACACAATCTTTCCAATTTCAACATGTTATTCTAACACTAGAAACAATTGGAAATCTCAACCAAGGATAATCACATCCATCATTCTCAAACTTTAAAGAAACATAATCATACAAAAAGAACTTCTTAATTCTCATTCTCATTTGAAAACAAAATCAATGTTTGAACAAGCTTTACTCACATATTAACATATACATCAACTTAATACAAAATACAAAAGATGCTCATGTTTGATATGCTTATAAAGCTAGCCAAAAGTTACTAACTTAATACAAAAGACTCCTAGCTATCTTGGATTTTCCCAAATGCCTTGCAAGGGTCATTACTCTTCTTGGTCTGCACATGAGGAGGAAAATTATGGGTTGAGCTACACAACTTAGTGGTTAACTTATTCATAGCCATTGGCGATGAGCCACACAATCAAACATATGGTATCAGTATCCATATAGACCAACAATGAAGCTTAGCATTCACAATTTCCATACACATCTCATAATTCAATACCTCATCCCATTAAACACATTTAATGTCATTTATCATCAAAGCATAATGCATAATTCGCATCATAACTTAGCACATCATAATGCAAATGCACACACAATTTAGCTTGAGGGTTCCATGAACAAAACAGAGAAATCGAAGTTTACTATGTGAACGAAACGAGTCCACTTTTTGAATCTCGTGGGCCACAAGCAGGTAGCCGGTAGAAGGCTTTACGTCGACATGCACGTGACTACGAAACGGTCCTCTCTCACCCAAACACAAACAAATCTCACGCCTAATTCAATTAATCACAAGTTCATATTCTCATGATTTTTGTTCTTTCCATTTAATCAAAATGCCATGATACACGACATAGTATAATCATGCTCATAATTAAATTTTATCAGAATGTCATACATCAATATGTATAACATAACATAAAACATATCGTGGCAATTCACAATTTATCAATTCAAGCTTATACATACACACATAAGCACACACAAGGCATTTTGGCCATTATACAATAACTATAAATAAATTACCCACCTTATACTCTTGAAAACTCAAATTCAATGGCGCCCTTCCTCTTGTTTTTGGGTAGGTTCTTGATTTCCTAACACAACCAAAATTCCCATTTAATTCCAATTCAAACAGAAATTCCCCAAATTTCCATAATCATAACGAAATGGAATTAACACAAATCAACCTCAAACTTAACCTACCCATAGTCCATATAGGTTAGAAAACTTAGAACCTAACTTAGAAACCCTAAAACCAAATGGGTCTCTCCATCTTCTTCTTCCTCCGAGCATTCCTAATACAAAACCCCTTTCTCTCTCTACAACTTCTTCATTCACAACATAATAACCTATTTCTTTACTAAAGCAAGAAGAAAAGATGAAGAACTTACCTTTAAAAGCCATTCCTTCTTCTGTTTCTTCTTTTCTCTTCTTCCTTCCAAGCTTCCCACGT
>JANVCL010000006.1:6359179-6379185 GCA_026546855.1 Erythroxylum incrassatum | reverse complement strand
AAATTTAATTATATTTGATTTTATTTTTATTTATTCTTATAAAATTTTCATCTTATTTATTATATTCCGGTTTGATAACGGTTCACTACCGGTTGAACCTCTAAACCTTAAACATTTCCTTCAACCGGTTCGATATCCGGTCCAATTTTTAAAATATTGGTAATAACTGACCCAACTTGCACCCTTCAAGTTCAATCTCTTATCTCCAAATTGTAACTTTGAAATCTTAAAAAGTTGACGGGAAATATGGGGTAGGGAGTAGGGAGTTGCTGTAAACAACATTCTCACATTTCTTTTCATCCATTTATTTTTTTCTTTTCTACAAATATTTGTGTTCTTGAAGTAAAAAATATATATTTCTCAAAATAAAAATTTTATTTTAAATTAAGACATCCTTCTTTTTAAATTTTAATTACAAAATTATGATAAAAACTTTAATTACATGCCATATAAATATTAATCGACTAACAAAATATAATTAAAATAATAATTAGTTTATTTTTTAAATTTGACATGAATTAATTTATTTTAATTAATTAATAATTATAATAAATTATTAATTTGTGTTAAATTTAATTTTTTTGGGTAAATATGTTAAATTTAATTAGTTCGATATGAATTTAAAATTTAAGTTAAATCATCGTCTAAGTAATATTTTAATTTATATATAATATTTATGTCAAGTGTAATTTAAAAATTATTTTTAACTAAACTCTAAAAGAATGGATCATTCTAAAAAAAATATTTGAATATAATAGAAGAATTTGATGTATGCGTAATTGACGACTCCGTAAATAATGTTGAAGAGTTTGAAACTTTTGAAAATGATGAGATACAATTTCCTTTAAAAATATAATTTTATTTTTATTATTATTTTAAAATTTTGTATTAGACTCAAATTTAGTTTAAATTATTATATTTGATTTATTATTATTTCATTATAAAATAATAGATATTGATATCTTTTTATTTAATAAAATATTTTTTACTTACTCTTATAATTTTTACTTTTTATTTATTATATATAAATTTTATAACAATTTATTACCTCTTATTTATTATATACAAATTTTATAACAATTTATTACTGACTGAATCTTTAAATCTTTCATTTCATTAATTCAATATCTGGTTCAGTTTTTTAAAAATTACAAACAAGCAAAACCTTGTAATCCATTTGTCATCCGACGTGGCAAAATCTGGGCGGTCTGAATTCGACGATCAAAGAGAGGGAAACAAGCAAGTTCAAAAAGAGGCCATTACTCGTGGCTAGGGAGTGGAGACCTTCACTGGCATTGTGAGAGAACTTCAGATCCGATCAGCTTCAAGTAAACCGCCGATCGGCGTTGTAGTGTAGTAATTTTTAGTCGGAGAATATGAAGAAGCCGAATCACCGATCTAAACCAGCGTCCCCCTCCGGTTCCTCGGACGATCGGAAACAGCAACATCATGAGAAGAGAGTTTGCAATTTGGAGAAAGAAAATGAAGCTTTGAAGGTTGTTTTTCTGGTTTAGTATAATTCTAATTCCTGATTTATAGGTGGTGATTTTGCAGAGTCATTCTTGTTTCAGTGATGCTTTTTGAGTAACTTGAACCGATTTGGCTCGTTAGAAAAGTTAGGTGACTAAGAAGAACTTAGTTATTGTAGACTTTAGATCGTATTGGTGTTTGATGTGTTTGGTTTGATCGTTGAACAGTTGGATCCTTTCTGGAGATTCTTGGTTCGCTCTTTTCTATTTTTGTTGGACTTGAACAATATAAGCAAGCTTTAATTGAAAAAAAATCTATTGTTTTGAAAATACGGGATATAGACAATTGCGATTATAATAAAATGGTTTGAATTTATGCTTACTTAGTAGTCTAGTGGTCAAACGTGGAGGCATTCTTTTGTGAATTTTTTGGTGACTTGACAGAGGGAGATCGAGGGGTTGAAAAGCAAATTGGCTAGTTTTTCCCCTACCTCTGTTGATAGGTTAAGAAAACAGAAAGATAGGGAACCTCAAAAGTTGTCTGCAATAGAAGAACAGGTGGGTTTGAATTGAATTCGTGAATTCTTTAATGCCAATGTTTATTTCTTATAACATGCATTTGATTTCTTTTCAGGTTGTGGAGTTGCAGAAGAAATTAAATGCACATTTTCAGCTCTCTAGTCAAAAACAGAAGAGGGGAGAATCAGGAAAGCCGCATCAAGATGAAATCCAAAGATTAAAGGTTCAAAAGGTACCATTTTTCTCTACAAGGCATATTAATAGTAAGTTCTTTTGCATTCCAACCATGCAGCTGACAACTATATGTTTTCTGCATGAAGGTTGAACTTCTGTGCAAAATCAAGTTACAATCTGTTCAATTCAGGCTGTCTAAAGCTTTGCTGGAGAAAGAAGTTCTTCAAGTATGTACTAATTATTTTGTGGTTTTTCTTCCTGCAGATTTTGGTAGCTAGTTAATATTACACCCTAGATCTGTGTATGTTCAGCTTTGTTTATGAGTTAATTTTGAACTTTGACCAAGCTTTCTGCCACAACTTGAAGAGCTCTCTGTCTCCATTGCCTGCTTTAATGTACTTCAAATTGAACCCATTCTACTTTGCATTCCGCTCCTTATAAGTGTAGGCATTCAGTTTCGATCCTGTTAGATGGAATGAAGTTGGACATAATCCAAAATTTTGCCCACTGTACTAGATAATATCCTAGCCGTACGTATTACATATACATGAAGTTTAAGTACTCTGTTTGCATGTCTGGTATTGTTTCTATATTTTCTTTCTTGTCTTTCTCGACTGCTTGATGTGTTAAACTAAGCTCTGATGTTTACTTTGATTTGTGCACGCGCTTCTGCATTATATTCTATCAACAGCTCAAGAAAGAGCAGAGAAGGAATGCATATGAAATGCGGAAGTTGTTGGCTCTGAATCAGCGGCAGAAGCTGGTAATTTGGTGTCGAATTGTTTCTATATGGGGGAGTATTTTTTTTTTGTTTCCATTAACATCTCATCAAGAGTCAGTTTTGTCGCTGCTAAACACTTTTCTCATTCTGTACAAAATCAGGTACTGCAGCGAAAGACAGAAGAAGCTTCAGTAGTTACTAAACGGTTAAAACAGATGCTAGAAGCTCGAAAGGCTTTATCTCAAAAAGTTTCTGGTTGGATGAAATGCTAATGAGTGTATAACATTCCTGTTTCTTTAATCATCGTTTCCAAGTTTTACATTTTGTCAAAATCTCATGCAGGTAATAGAGATGGCAGTCCTGGAGTTCAGGTATGCAAATGAAATTTGAATTAGTCCATGATGCATTCTTTTATATTTCGGAACATGATGGTTGCGATCATGAAGCTTTTAGTAAAATCCCCTGGGGAGTGTCTGATACCATTTGCATAAAAGTATTGTCCTACAAGGCAAAACTTGTTCTGAATTTGACTACTTATGTGGCCAAACCATCTTGAACTTCTGCACAGAAACTCTTTGCTTAATTTGGTCTTCATCTGAATGCTAAAGTATTTAAGGAACACTTTTACCAATTACCCGCAGAAGTCATTATTTTATTAAATGGAATCATGGTGCTCGAGGGAAACATTCTTTCTATTGCGCAAATATTTGCAGTTCAAATTAGACTCAGTGATTTGTATAGCGTAAGAAATTGATATGCTTGGATTTGTATCTCGAAGTTATGCATGGGGATGGTAGTTGATCTTTCTTCAAATTGTATTGATCTTCGCTTTGCTATTTATATAAAATCCCTTACTGTAACTGTACGATATATATCTAACTTAGATGGCAATGGCGCAGGGTATTGAAATCGAACTTAAAATCGCTGAGAGAGTGGAGGAAATACGTTCTGAATTCGAGCGTCAAATGGAAGAGTAAGCTTTTATAATGGCTCAGCTTCTTGGCCCTTTTTCGGTTTTTTGTAATTTCTCTTTTCTTTGGTCCGTGGGTTTCCGTGCAATTTTTTCTACTTGACTTGCCAAAGCTAACATATTCTACTTGAGAATATTGAGACGGATGGCCATAAATTACTGCAGCTGATCTTTTGAACATATGGAAAAGATGATATATGCGTTTATGATGTTGGAAGCCCGCTAACCAGTCATTAGTTGGGAGGATTGTGAAAAGTGACGCCTATGATATATTACTGATACGAGTCTACTTACCGAAATGGAAAAGAGAGAAACAAAACATGAGTCGAAAAATACAGGGAAAAATGATCTGTACCATGTGGTTTTAACAAGGATAATTATTTGGCAAATTCTTTAATTGAGAGGGAGGATGGGTTCGGTCAAATTTAACTTTTGTGCAGAGCATTCAATTTCAATGTGAGAGTTTTGCCTCTTTATGTAACCCAATATGATCTATGTTAAATTGATCTAAATATCATTGATGTATCTTGCAATTTGTCGTTATTGAAATTTTAAACCCTTATTTGGTCTTTCAAGTTGATTTACCCAATTGAGTTTGGATAGGATGGCTGATGAGGTTAGGAAATACGAGGAAGAAGCAGAAATGTTGAGAGAAGAAAATCTTCGGTGAGACTTAGTTGCCGAGCCTTCTGCTCAAGATTCGTATTTTACCATCTCAAGCAGTTTGATCATGATAACCGATGCACAAGAACTTGCTGAAATATTTAATCCTTTGTTTTCAGATACTTGTTACAGGAAAAAGAAGTTGACTGCGTGGCGAGGGATTCGGAGTTAAAAGAACTGAAAGACGAAGTAGTCAGACTAAGTAGTCTCATTGGTCAGCTGCGAATGCCAAAAGCACAAGTTGTGATTAGGAATCCCCAGGTGATTAGATTGGTTATCTTTCTTTTCTGTGTTTTGCAGTCTGCATAACTGGTCCCCATAGTTCGAGAAACTCAATGTATATTAAAGCCATTCGGTTTACTTGTTACTCACTAAGATGGTTTTGGATCTCATTCTTATTGTGTTTTGTTGATCAGATTGATCTTGTTAAATCCCTTTCCCCTGTTGAAAGTAGCATGGGATCAACAGACCTTCGCTCATCTGGATCAGAATATTCCAAATGCCACAGCAATGTGGTAGAGAAATCAACACCAGTAGCATGCTGCTCTTGCACTAAAAGGTCTCTGTGCAAGACGACGAAATGCGAGTGTCGAGCTGTTGGGAGCTGTTGTGGAGCAAGTTGTGGATGCGCAACTTCTAAGTGCAGAAATAGAGAAGCATCAGTGACCAAGACAGACGGTTCACTCCAGCATGTGGTTCAGGACTCCGTGCTCTGTTCTGAGACCATGGAAATGGAGAAAGCAGCCCTTGTTTCCCAAGATCCTGATTTGGATAAGGACTCTGCAGCAGGAAGGAAACCTTTGCGTGAGATTGGGGGTACACTGGTATGCTACTTTCTGCACTTTTTATTCTAATTTTTTGTGAAGGCATGTCGTTTCACTTTTTCCCGATTTTTACAGAGAACCTTTTGAGGCAGGTAACTAGTTCTCTATTTTAAAAATGAAACCAGTTTTCTTCTAGTAATTTACGCTTTAGACATCTTAAACTCATTGGAAATGATTTATTTAAATGAAAATTTCACCAGACTTCCAAGTTATCAAATCAGATTATGCTGGCAGGATAGCCTTAACATTTTTTAATGTGTTGAGGAAGTTAAGAAGTTGGGTGCACTTAATGTTTTCAAAATGATCACCCAAAACTCATTGCAATGATCTATTTGTAATTGGAATTGGATTTGCTCACTGACAGAAAGCCTAAATTCATACAGACGAATATAAGTTCTGCACATTCAGATCAGGAAATCATAGTGCAGAAACCCGTTGTCCAGCTTGATAATGCAGAAGATAGTTACCTACAAACAGCAGATGCTGTGGACTCGATGAAAGTAGAAAAAGTCATTGTCGCTGAAGTTCCTAAGAGATTAACAAGGGGCAAACGGTCCAAGAGAAAATCATTAGTGAAGATTTGTTAGAAGGAAGTCCGACTATTACCTGCTCGGGGAAGTCCTATTTTGGCCGGGACAAGCACAAAATGAAGGACGCTTGTATTCGGCATTGAAATTGATTTGGTGTGTTGTATTTCAGATGATAAGGATATGCTACAGAAGAGATATACTAGAAACCCCCAACGAGAAGTGGTTGAAACTACTACGAGTGAGATTTTTCTATTCAATACTAAAGTGATGTTCATCTGAATTGTTGCGCTTGGTAATTTGATTGGCTGTATTGCTTGCTTACGTGCTCCTACTAATTCTTCAGAACAATGCAACAAATACACGTAGCTGAGCGTTATCCTGTCACCCGGCTGATGTAAGAAAAAGAACACATTGTAAAAGAACTGTGAGTTTTCAAGACAATAGGAGGATCATCGTTCTCCATTTTTCTCATTATATGATAATATGAGACCTTTTAGAATCCTAAAAACTTTTAATCCACCCTAAAATTACCATGACCTACCAGTACTACACTTGTCTTCTAGATTGAACAATAAACCATACTGAGATGCATATATGGAATTCAGATTTACAGCAAGTGCACGTCAATTAGGAAATAGGAAAGCCATATTCAAAATTTAACAGATTGTCGATAACAAACGACCTAACAACCGAAGACAAATAAGCCACGATCTTAACTCGAGTCTGCCTATTCAATAAGCTCTCACAACATACACTTGTTTAATGTTCTAATGTTTCACTAAACTCGTTCTATGGCTGATTGAAACTGATCCTCCAATGGTTTCCATGTTCTCAAAATAGCTTAACTTCCCTACAATTTAAGCTTTGTAACCCAATAATCCAGTTGTTCGGCAACACATGCCGATCCAGTAGAACCATAAGAGCTGAATTTCTTGACTGAATTTTCTACTCCAAGATATTCATAAACATCTTTATCGAAAACTTTGTTTATGATCTGCATTTCATCAAGGCTTAGATCCTGAAGCTGACAGTTCTTTGAGACACACAATGCAACAGCCCTTCCAACTATATCATGAGAAGTTCTAAATGGCAATCCCTGTAGAATAAAAATGGAAATTAGATGTTGATATTTATGTCATACTACAGAAATGTATTTATCTTTTATGTGAGGAAAATTATGGTGAAAGTACAGTAGCCAAACATATCATCTTCCTCTTGAGGCTCTTGGTTCTAATGGATCCAAACAAATCACAAAATCGAACAACTAAAGCTTTGAAAATTGAAGGAACTTTAGCTATTTCAAAGGTAAAGAAAAGTAAAATTGAAGCTTGCCTTCTTCACAAGATAATCAGCAAGTGTTGTAGCATCAAGATGGCCAGCAGGTAGAGCCTTCTGAATTCTGTGCTGATTAAAGGTAATGTTCTGTGCAAACTCAGCTGAAACTTCAAGCATTCCTATAATGGTCTTCACACTATCAAACACAGGTTCTTTATCTTCCTGTAAAAAGACGAATCACAATTGATCTTCAAAAACTGCAGAAAATTGCCAGAAGCAGAGGATACAGGAGGATAACTCCATAATGGATACAAGCACACTCTAATACAAAATTAGCAAAGAAGCATGTAGATGTACATTTGTAAAGAAAAAATCAATGGAAGGCCAGTCCCTGCTGCCACAAAAATAGGCAGCACTAGCAGTCCCCACTATTTGTTAGACTACCTGTAAATCACGATTATAAGCAAGTGGAAGCCCTTTACACAATGTAAGCAGGGTAACCAGGTCTCCTATGACTCTGGCAGACTTTCCTCGAACAAGTTCCATAGGATCTGGGTTTTTCTTCTGAGGCATGATACTACTTCCAGTAGACACAGAATCACTAGGTGTGATAAACCCAAACTCCTCAGAGGCCCACAATACCCATTCTTCACCAAGTCGAGAAAGATGAACAGCTGTGATGGAATTAGCAGAGAGAAACTCCAAGACAAAATCTCGATCTGAAACTGCATCGATACTATATAGAAATAATCAACATGACAAACTAGCCAAGGAAGTCCAATGTACATGAGCAAGCAACAGGGTAAGTATGTTGAGTAAAATGATGCACACTGGCAACCAGCTTACAGTTCTGAGATGCAACGGTCAATTAGCTGACCTCTTAGGAATGGAGCCACATCAAAACTGTTCCTTCCAAAAATATTTTACTTACAACACCAATGAAATGCACAGCATACAAGGAAGCATCTGAGCAAAAGTTTGAAAGCAGGGTTTAAAATTTTGGGAAGCATACATCAATTTGTTTCTTTTGAAGGAAAACAATTGCAAAACCAATAGCATGTAGGTATAGCAATATCATGGATGTTTGACAAAGACCAACTGGCTAGAGACTTCACTGTGCAATAAACCAGAACCAGATGAGGACTTCAAATTAAAGGAGCTTTTAACTGGAAATTCTGCATTACTTAGGCTCCTTCATATGATCCTTATGGCTGTCCAATATGAAAGGTATTTATGAATTTTGAAAAAGAAGCATAAACATTAACGTGAAAAGAGATAAATTGTCTGGAGCACAATACCTGTTCCTCATAGGAGAAGTAAAACCCAAGGCATCTGAAGTCATAAACCTATTGACGGGTAAGCCAGTGCCAGCCAATGCACATGCACCCAGAGGGCAGAAATTCAGCCTGTCTCGACAATCATGTAAACGACCAGCATCCCGTTCAAGCTGCAACACAACATTGATGGTAATTTAACTGCCCTGGTAATTTCATGAGTAACAAGAGCATTGTAACTGACTTTGTGCAAATCCTTTAAATGTGGATATCAGGTCAATATTTCAACATTGAGTCCATAATCTCTCATCAACACGAACTAGAAGAAAGAAATCTGAACAAATCTCAACCTAATTATCAGAAATATCATTGTTAGGCAATCAGAACTTGAGAACAAGATAGAATAATAGGTAACGGCCAAGTTAGTACCTGCTCAACATAAGCTAGCAGAAGATGAGGCAATAACACTGGCTGTGCCCTTTGCAAATGAGTGTAACCAGGAACTATAAGCTCCGTATTCTTCAATGCCAAACTTATTAATGCAACCTGTAGGTATTTGATACAAACAACAATCCTATCAATGGCATCACGGCACCACAGGCGAAAGTCAGTCAAAACTTGATCGTTTCTACTCCTTGCTGTATGGAGTTTCTTAGCAGGCTCTCCAATCATATCAGTGAGTGCTGCCTCAATGTTCATGTGCACATCCTCTCGGTCAGTCCTCCACTTAAACTTGTCAGCTTCAATAAGCTCTTGAATCTTATCAAGACCTTGTATAATTTTATCCTTATCGCTGCTACTTATGAGTCCCTACAAGACCGGTATAGAAATTTTAATTGCATGCATTTTACTTACTAAGGCATAAACTAGAAAGAACTATGATGGTTGAAAAAAGAAAACACTGTAGAGAACATACATATATTTCAGTAGACTAAATTAACATAAAATATCAAGACTTGTACCCAGTCCCTGTAATTCAGTAAAAAATCAACACCATTTCTCCTGAACCAGCTTTTTTGTGAATGGAAAAAAACTTCATAAAAGAATATCAATTGCAATAGCATATTCATTAATCATTTAGATGCAATACAAACAAAGTCTTAATCTTTAATGCATACATAACTGGAAAGAAAACTTAGACCAGAAGCCCTAAACTCGATGAACATCTTTAGATGTGATCAAATACCAAAGAGTTTTCAGGGCAATGAAACGACCCCAAAAAAAAGCCTCAACTACTCACCATTCCACGGAAATTTTCCCAGCAGCATAGCTAGTATAGAGAAAAAGTTTTCAACCAAAAAAGCACTGCAAAAGATTTTTAAAAAATGAAACAACTAAGAAAAAGGAACCTGGTGGGCTAGCATAGAAGCATGAGCCTTACTCCCCATGATATCATGCTTATACAGCTCCTTATCGAACGATATAGATTCAGTGAACTTCTCCACAATATCAGTCACGCTCTCTTCAAATCTACCTCCCCAGAGCTTGACCTCCTTCTCCTTGATTTCACTTCCAGTCTGGGACGAACCAGCCATAGCTCTTACAGAACATAAACCCCGGGGTTTTGACTTGGGTTTGTTGGCAAAAGATACAAAGATCAAGTCTTTGGACCGAGTGTGGTCAGAGAGAGCAAGAGTCGTTGATGGGTAATGAAGAGAAGACAGTGACGAGAAGAGCTGGTGGGATTCCATTTAGAAGAAGACGGCTGAGAAATGGGGAATAGATTATCTGCCCAAGTGTGCCCCGAGAGAGCAGGTGGTGTGACGAGCAGGTGGACTGTGAGTGTGTATTTGGGCTTTGTTGCGCTCCTCGTCATGGGTGGAGATTTTGAATTGTTTATACTTTATACGCCGCAATCATTCATTTGGTCCGACTTTAGTATACAAAAATAACATCATTTTAATATTTTAAACTAAAAAATTTGGTTAAGCTGAATTGGGCTGGAAGTACTTTTAATTAATCGCGATTAAACTCAAACTCGGGCCAGTTACCTATGTTCTAAGCCCGATTTAGCCCGACCTATTAATATTCCTGTATCATGAATTTGAGTTTATCTTTTTTTTATGACTTAGGTTCGAGATTCGCTGGACTATCCTGAAATCTATGAGCTACCCACTCAAATTCATAAATAGATAAATTTAAGTCTTATCCTAGACAATATTAAAAATATCTACTTCGAAAGATGAACCACCTTTAAAAGGATTGCATCACCTTAAATAAAGGTTGCTCCTCTTAAAACTCAAACCCACAACTTTCACACAATCCCCCTTTCTACCGCTTGGCTACCCACGAGGGGCTCGAGTACACCATGTTAACTCTACGACATGCCTTTCACAGCAAAATCGAAAGGAGAATTGCTCATGCATGCGGTTTTCAATTGTAAGAGACACGTTCAATAAAAATACAATTCCTAAAATGACGGATGTTGAGATTATCCTTGTGTAGATTTATTTAATAATGATGATGAAAAGAGAGTCAATCTTCAATTCGATCCTTATTAGGGATATTGGTCCATGTTAGAAAAACTATTAAGAACTATATATTGGATGATATAAAATTATAAATTCCATCATATTATCATTTATTTTTTACTAATAAAATTTCACTATAAAACAAATCAAAATCTAAGCATTATTTTAATTATAAAAATTACTTAATATTTATGTTATTAATAAAAATTCAAAAAAAATTTGTGACATTTCCTCCTTGTCATAAGCATACCTTTTTTAAAAATATAAATTATCATAAATCCAAGTTACCAACTTACATAAATTAAGATCCAACTTTTATTATCACGGAGAATCACTTTTTCTTTAAAATAAAATTAAAAATTAATAGGTTACTTCTATTTGAATTAAAAGACAAAAATTAGAACAATTGTGTAATGAAAGAATGAAAAAATTAGTTAAGCAATTTTTATCAATATAAATATAATTTATTGTAGGCTCACTAATTTAAATTATTGAGATAAAAATGGTAGATATAATTAAACAACATTGTACAGTTTAAAATAAAGATTTAAACAAATGAAATTTATGTAAAAATAATCAACTAAATCATGTGAGAGTTAAAGCTCCAAAAGGGGAGTTGGAAGTTTTTCTAATAGCGCATCAAGGTGGTTTCATTGGTAATATTATGACAATACTAGATAGCATAGATATCATTATAAAAATGTTGATTGTTGAAATGATACCTAATAGTATAAAAACAATTGAAGTAGGAGAAATACAAAGTATGAATTCTTTTTCCAAAAAAGGATATGATAATGTGTTTGAAATTAAATGTCGAACTTAATTTTATAAGGAACTAACGCTTAATTAACTAAAACAAAAAATATATATTTTTAGAATATGATAAAAACTAATATGTTTTAAAATTTTGTAACCAATTAATTTCTCTCTCTTAATTAATTGGTTACAAATTAATAAAAACTATTTGTAGGATATGATAAAAACTAATGTGTATCTTTGATGCTTTCTTGTTTACAAATACCTTTTCATAGATGATTTATGTTTGGTAACTATAAATTTTGATGGGTAAGAAAATAACCAATTTATATCCTTTATAATTTAATTCAATATGCTCATTATATAACTGACTGAGTGATTAGGATTATTTAGCTATTTAATTATTAATTGGACTTAAATGCAATTGGTTAATCAAATATTAGGTATATTATAACTTTCTCCTATTTTACCTAATCATAAGATAATCATATAATTAAATAGCATAACTTCAAGTATCCAACAAAAAATTATGGAAGTTCAACATAGGTAGGGAAACTAATAAATGTAGATTATGATGATTATATATTATTTATACAATATACTTTCTTCTATATGCTACAACATTCATTACTCATCATACTAGGTCCATAAATCTACAATTATATCTCTTAGACTTGCCTCTTAAATATCAAAATACAAATGTATACAATATCATAAAACATTAAATCATTAATGTAGAATCATAAATATAGAAAATAACGTCAAAGTGCTAGTATGATCATAAACAAATGTCATTCTATGATACATCCAAGATTGGTTCTATGTATATGGTCCTTAAATATCTTTGATTTCAAATCCTTACTTTACAGAACTGCTATCATTAGATTAATATTAATATGCTTAATGCATACTCTTCATTTTTTAACTTCCTCCTTAATGGCAAAATAATTGAATTTTATATGTTCAACACTTTTTAAACATTTGAATGACAGATTCTAAAGTATCAAATCTTTTAAGATTTTTTCAATTAAGTAACTAACATTTGAGAAAACCTAATAACTCGGTTTAAATAGTCATTTTGCTAGCATTTTGTTGATTGGGCTAATGGAAGTACCTTTGGCTATGACACAATTTTTCACGTAAAAAATCAATAGACATGTAGGCATCCACATGTAGAGATGTCAATAGGTCAGCTCCGGCCTAGGTGGCTCATGGCCTGACAGGCCGAGATGGCGTTGTTTTTGAAGTTTTTTAAAAATAAATATATATGATGGGCTAAGTTGGCCCAACCCGCCTGTGACCCATTTGGCTACAAGTTGGTCGACCCATCATTTTTGAAGTAACGATTGAGTCATGGGCCGAGCCGGGCCAACCCAACCTTGGTCCATGGCCTGATCGAGCCGACTATCAACCCAGGCTAAAATCGGGCTAACATATAACCCGTACTTATCACCCACCCTTTTTATTTCAAAACAACCTACACCATCTTAATTTACCATCTACCCATTTATCCATGACATCAACATATTGGAAAATATTCTCTACTCCTTTTTGTTGCCTGCAACTCGAAGCACCATTACTGCATTACATTTGAGTTCCTCTCCTCTTTTTTTTCCCTTTTTTTCTATACAGCTTCAGTACTTCTCTTTCTTTCTTTCTTTCCACACGCCTCCCTTGTCCAAAACTTCACTGCTAAGTATATTTTTCTTGTATGTTGGCTGTTCATTTTTGGATTCAATGTTATGTTTTGCGTGCGTTTTGTTGATTTTATGTTTCCATTCTGCTTATGTTCATCAAGTTAGAAATGTAAGCACATATGATAATTTGTTATCTTACTACATCTCTTACTACTATTTCATCAAATAGCTTGCACAGGTCAATTAAAATTGTCATTATTGTGTTATGAAGTAGAGATTTTAAGGGCATTTCACAAATTTATGGGTGATATATCTTGGAAACCTATTATAAGGTTCTATTAATGGGTGGTTAAAGTTTTTAGGTTCTAATGACAATTACATCTAGAGTGCTTCACTCGAATCTCATACTAATGTAAACTTATAAGTTAAGCCAAATACCATTTCTCAACTAAAATGTCCAAGTACTGCCTGATGGTTATCCTTCACAAATCAAGAGGCTTAAATTGAGTACACCTTCATAAGAGGAAAAATAACACTATTAACTGATCTAAATTTAGTGAAAACTAAGTTAGTTCTAATTAAATTGAATTACAATTGATTGCAGTCAAACTAAAAACCTTTAGCACAAACAAAAGGAGCTTCTATATGGGCAGTAAAATCACATACTTCCTGATGGGTATAACTATGAATACCTTAAGTGTAACATCCCGTTATCCCATATTGAGGGTTAAAACCCTAGACTAGTATAAATGAGAGATTACTGAGAAGTTAAAAAGTGCATTTCTTGTGCGTGCATAATATGGCATACACACACACATGAATATTGATTTTTACACATTAAAATAATTGTACATACATTCATTGACATTTTTGGGATATAATTGATTTATAAATCTGATTTTATTGAGAGTTGTGGTTTATTTGTATTGAAAACTGATGTGGAGAGTATACTTATTGATATAGAATTTTTGGTAAAAATTAGGAAATTTTCGAAAGTTTGGGTATTTCTGAACTGGGAAAAAATTCCAAGTGACAAAACAATTAATAAATGATAGTAGATATAAGAGTTAAATGACACTGGAAAATTTTATAAATGACTCTGGGATTTATTGATATATGTCACTGAAAATTGGGAGACAATTGGAGTTGATTGGACTAGTTTAATAAGAGAACCTAGTTTAAACTCATAGAAATTGACATATAGCAAGTGACAAGTGTCACTTGTCAAGCTTAGTCTTTAAACCATGATTTTTACTTGAAAACCCATTAATTGTTTTGTTCTTGCTTTCTTTTTCTTCTTCGTGGCTTTCTTATTCAAGCTTTTTCACTTCCATGAATTTTCTCACCAACCTTCATCAACCTTGAACCTATCTCTCTTTTCTTTCACTTGCTACTCTCACCTTGTTGTCTTCTTCATTTGCCACAAGAAACCTAAACCTCCCAACCTCTATGATGATGTACGTGGGTTGCATTAGAAGTTAGGGCGTCTTGGTGTTTTTGAAGAACTTGGAGTTTTAGCAAGTAAGTAACATGTTAATTCTCATAAGTAGTAGGAATATCAAACAAATATGGTGATTAATTGATATTACAAGATCATGAGAATAGTGGTCATTTTACATGTATATTGTAGAAGAAGAATGAGAATATTGGTGTCTTATTTTTGTGTTTATGATGAGTAATAATTCATAAGATTTGTTGAAATGACTTTTGAGATAAAAATATAATTGAAAATGTGTATACAAAGAGTACAAAAAATTCATGGAAAGATGATATACGTATACTCTGTTTTCATTGTTATTAACGTGAATCTCAATGGGCGTTTTAGAAATAAACTAAAATAGGTCTAGAGTTAAGGAAAAAGGGGTAATGTGATGTCGTGATATGGGAAGAATTAATATGATAAATTAGAGATTAAATGAAGGTGTTGATGAAGATGAAGAAATACAGAAAATATGAGGAATGCATGTTTGATATATTCAGCTTTTGTTATTAGTGATTAATCATATATTTTGATTTGTTTATGATTGAGTTGAGTTGAAATGGAAGTAGGAATGAAGAGGAAATAAAGAAGACATTAGTTAGAAATGATGGATTTAGTAAAAGAGATGAAGAAGAGATGAAAAATCTGCAGTTTTGTTAAATATGGAGAAGAACGTCTGTCACGATCATGCACAAGCACGATCTTGATAAAGAGGGAGCCTCAGAGGAGCTGCACGATCGTGCAATCGTGATAGAAGGGAACCTTAGAGGAGTTGCACTATCTGGAAGTGCACGATCGTGCATAAGCATGATCATGACCGATAGGGAGTTATTGGGTAGAGTATGATCGTGCACAAGCACGATTATGACAATGGGCAACCAACTAGAAATGCATGATCATGCACAAGCACAATCGTGACAGAGGGGAATCATATCGTGACAGTCAGAGTGCAATACCTTTTGACATATTTCGACACCCTTCACTATTTTGACCATAACTTCTTCTCTGAACCTCCGATTAACTTGAAATTTGAACCAAGTACTCCTCACACATTTTATTTCCTCTCCACCAAATTTCATGATCATCTGAATTCATTAGGAAAGGATTGATAATGACTGATTAATGATTTTAGGATGAAAATGATGTAGTGTGCTAGAAATTGTTAAATGGGGTGTTTTCATTGAACAGACATTTGTATTTTAGCCATAACTTGATATGTAGATATCCAAATGGGATGATTTTTTATTTATATTAAAATAAATACATATGGATACAAATGTTATGAAGGAATCTATTTTTAATTCTGTCTCTAAGAGTTTCAAATGTTGGCTCGAAGTTGAGTACTGAGTATTGTTGCAGTTTGAGTACAATTTGAAGTATTTTGTGTATAACTTGCTGAATACTGAACCAAATTATGAGAATTTGGTGTCATTTGAAACTTAAGATATATGGGAACATTTCCTTAGGAGAAGGTGACGCCTAAATACCTCAATTTTCTTATCATAATGACCATGCAAAAATTAACCCGAAAATTTTGTTTTGAGAAAAAGCTAGAATGATCAATTGAGTGATGAACTTGGAATGAGTTCGTAATACTGAGCTATAAACCTAAGTTCAAATTATACATATACTAGTTTCAAAGTATGAATGATCATGAGATAAAAATAAAGGAAAAATACCTAGGATTGTCATTGAGCATGTATCGTACATAATCTATATACACATTTGTGCATAAATGAATATTTATAATTGTGCAAAGTTGTGATATGTGTAAATATGTATGTATTGCATGATTTAGAAGAGCAATTTGAGCGACCACATCTAGAGTTGTCGGGACTTCGAGGCAATAGTTTTCTTGAGCAAATTGTGAGTAACCTAGACAGTCTCACTTAATTAATTGTTTGTTTTAAACTCTATATTGAATTATTTTGTGAATGTGATTGTGTTGATTTAGGACATTGAATGTCTGAGGCGTTTGATGCATGAATAACATATTAGAAGTGTTTCTTGTATGTGAATTTGACGAAATAAGTAATACTCAACAATTATGTTGAATGTCAGACCAAAGTCCAATGATAAATGTGAATGTGATGCATTTTATTACATGAATGTATGACAACATAAAGGATGTTGTGATCGGAGTAGCTACCGAGAAAGGGCTTAAAGCTCAGAATGTGATAAGAGTCTCTGGCTCAGTTATAAATGTACCTGGTATCCACTAAGGGATATGGGACATTATCTGAATCAAGCCCAGTATCCACAAGGGATATGGGTTAGTAAAATGTCACTCAGTCATAACAAAGTAATAAATGAAAGTGAGTCTTATGTGCATTGCATTTATAATTGATATATATGTTTTAAATAATTTAAATGATCTGTTTGACTGCTCTAAAATGTGATATGTGAAGTAATTGATATGTGATGAAATGATGTGAATTATGTGGATATATGATGTGATGTGCTATATGATTTGAGTAAACCTTCGAGAATGGTTAACTTACTGAGTTCGCAAAACTCACCAAACTTTGCAACGTTGACATTTCAGGTTTGAGAGAGGATACTAATGACAAAGAGACTCTAGAAGAAGTATATTTTTTTTTTACTTTTGGAAAAAAGAAATAGCTCAAAGGTTGGTCAGTTGAGACTGAAGAATCTAGATAGCATTTTTGTATAATTCCTCATGTATGTAGCGTGTTTGTATACAAAGATGTAAACTTTGATAGTTTTCAAAAATGTACATATGTAGATGTTGTTGTATATAGGGATGAAATATGAAATGCTATAATGTACATATTCAATTTTATGAAATGAAATGAGGAATTTGAGTTTTTAAATAGTGTGAAGTTTACGTATTAAATGATGATGCCATGATTAAGTTAGTGTCGTGATTGCTCTAGCATCCCATCCTTGTGGGTTATGTATTCAGATATCATTTAGGATGTTGGGTACGTGTCCCGTGAGAGTGGGGTGCTACATTAAGAATAAAATAAGAGAATTATAATAAAAGGGGATGAGTTAATCCATAAGAATAAGAAAGAGAGAGAGAGAGAGAGAGAGAGAGAGAGATCTTATATCTGAATGTATGTATAACAATTGAACGGGTCAAATCCAACTTCTCATATATACAATATAGCATACATATAATGTGAAACCCACAAATAGTAAACAAATAAAAACAACCCAACTTTCACCAAAACTCAGTAGCCCAGCCCATAAACTATTAAACATATATAAAAGCCATTAACTATAAATAAATGAACACTCCAACAAAATCAAGTCTTCTACTTCATTTTTCTCTTAATTATTTCCGACTGGCAAGTGTGTTAATGCACCATATATCTCTTGCATGTGACACTTCTCTCATATGTTCCCTCATTTTAGTTGTTTTGCACCAAATTGTGAGGAAATTGTAGAGGTTAATAACCTCAAAATCTCTTAACACATAGGTAACATTCCAGCAACTGTTAGATGCTTTTATTATGATTTCTAGTCATCTTACACTATTTTATAGATGGATTGCATGTTGTGATTGTTTGGGATAATAAATGAAGTCATGAAAAGAGATAAAAAATGAGAAAAGGTGGCTAGAAAATGAGAAAAGAAGAGGAGGTAGGAAAAGAGGAGAGGGTGAAGAAGATGATAATTTTGGGAAAATTGAAGTTGCATTAACTAGTGAATAGAACTTAGGATCAAAATACAAGTCCCAATGCCTTCAATTGGTGCCCTTATATGATTTTTCATAAAGAGAAAATTCTTGTTTGGGTTTATGGTTTAGATCATAAGAAATTCATGCATCATATTGAAAATATGAATAGTAGCACTAGCATCAAACCACCAAGAATTAAGAGGAACTTCATATGAGTTTGATTTGAAGCATACAAAAATATAATATTTATCTTTCTTTTAAAACTAAGCTTTACGTTTTAGGCAATCTTTGTGCTAGTAACCAACTTTTTTTATTGAATATACATTTATCTACCCTTTGTTCATTTTGATTCTCTTATATAGGATTAACATATGACTTCTTCTTTTTTTGTTGGCTTTTCCTTTATTTGCCTTTTGATGCACTTATTTGATCGAATGACTCCTTTAATTCTTCGGTTTTACTTCCTATTTGGTCAGGTTATTGGACAATTCATTAACATCCCACTTTTCCTTTCTAATGTTGTAGTTAATTTGAAAAGGTACATACTTAGGAGATAGTGAGTTGAAAATGAAATGTACCATAAAAGAGTCATCCATTGTTATTACCAATATCTTTGGCCTTGTTGTAATGTTATTCATCTCAATGATATGGTTTTGTATAATCTACGAGTTAAAGCTTGTAATTGTTAAGTTCAAACCAAGAATAAAAGAGGATAAAGGCTTAGCAAGGTCATTCTTTATATTGTAATGTTAATTATATCTTATTTAATCATTTTACTGCTCAAAAGGCTCACCATACATAAACATTTAATTTCACTTTATTGTAAGAATCTTTACATTCTTCAAGATGCATTGAAACTTTTGGTTTTAATAGAGAAACCTCTTCATCTTTCAAACACTCTTTAGGGAAAATTTTGGGAAGTGTTTAAATCAACATTAAACAAATTGAGTTTGAACATTTGAAGTTGTTAAAATCATTTTTTAGGGTGATTAGTTGACCTATATAAGTTACTGGTTGACCAATATAGGTTAAAGTGGTTAAATTTGTTATATCATGAGTTTCTTATAATATTGGTTAGTGTATTAGTTGTCCAATATGGCATATTGGTCAACCAATATGTCTACTAATCAACCAATGTCTCAATGACTAGTAAATCTGGTACTTTTAATGCATATTGGTACACTAGTACACTATAAATATCTATTTTAATGGCTAGTTCTTAGCTCCAAGGCCTAAGAAGAGTCCCATAACAACATAAATAGGCATTTTCTCATTATTTTCAGGATTAAGAAGCATTTAGGTGTGTTTTACACACATTTATAAGAATTTTAAATCATTTAAGAATCATTGTATCATATTTGTGCAAGTGAGCCTCTTTAAAGTTATCAAGTAATACAGTGAGTTATTTTGAGTTGTAAGATTTATTTAGGGAATTATATTATTGTACTTGGATGGTGATTCAAATGAGATTGAGGTTCCTCTTTACTTTGGAAGAATATTGTAGAAGTTTTCTCTTTTCTAAGAATGATTGTACAAAGCTTATTGTAATACCCGGTATCTAGTTTAATCGGTACACCGAAATAAATCAGTATTTAAG
>JANVCL010000006.1:6309750-6326734 GCA_026546855.1 Erythroxylum incrassatum | reverse complement strand
GTAGGCATTGAATCACAATTCACTTCCTTCAGATACTTCATAGCTCTAAGTCTCTAATTTACTTCAAATCAGAAATCATCTCATTTCGATCAGTAGAGCTCCATGAATCATCAAAATACCCAATTACATTCAGTGGAAAATAACCTCAGTGCATATCGTTTAAAACTCACTCACTATACCCGTCGCATATCCTTTCACTCAATCTTTCTCCATTCTTTTTCCTATAGCTTCGATTTTGGGTGGAGATGTAGAAAAAGGTCTTGCGAACCCAATGGTTCAAGAAGCAAGTCGATTGGAGGCCTCGGGAAGAAGTTATGGTCAAAAGGATCACAATCAGACTGAACCCGTTTCGGGAAACAACCATAACTTTTTGTAGAAGTTTCTGAGTGGGATATTCTTTGGATGGGTCTAAAGACAACTTCACGAGCTACAACTCTCATGAAGACGTTGAAGGAAAATTAGTTCGTCTGAGGGTCGAAAGTAAAACGGAGGTGGACGATGAACAGAAATCAGACAAAATGCTTCGTCTTAGATGAACACAAACTAAGACGAAGTGGAGTGAACAATGCTGAGACGGAGTGCTTCGTCTTAGTGAAAAGTAGATAGACGATAACTTCGTCTTAGATGAACAGTAACTAAGACGAAGTGCAATGAACAGTATTGAGACGATGTTGAATGAATAGAAGTAAGACGATTTAAAGGAACAGTAATGAGACGAATCAAATGAACAGTGGACTACGTCTGACCTCTTCTGTCTCATTTCCTATTGTCTGCTTTTCTTTCCCTTCTCATACTCTTCCGTCTGCTTTTCCTATCGTCTCATTTCCTTCCGTCTGCTTTTCTTCCTTTCACTTTCTATCGTTCACTTTTCTTCTGTCCCATTTTTGGACGCAACATCATTCCATCTCATTTTCCCCTTCTATCTCATTTTTGGACGCAACATCATTCCATCTCATTTTTCCCTTCCGTCTTATTTTTGGATGCAACATCATTCCGTCTCATTTTTCCCTTCTGTCTCATTTTTGGACGCAACATCATTCCGTCTCATTTTTCCTTCCGTCTCATTTTTGGACGCAACATCATTCCATCTCATTTTTCCCTTCCGTCTCATTTTTGGACGCAACATCATTCCGTCTCTTTTTTGGACACAACATCATTCCGTCTCATTTTTCCTTCCCCCCATACTGCACCACATTCTTAACTTCATGTCCACTATTACGACATTTAGAGGCAGAATTGAATTTCAATGACTCTATAAGAAATGTAGCCATACGCTTCTAGTTTAATCCAAATCAAGAATTCTTTCGTTTGGACAACTAGAGAAAATGTTATGGCTAACAGACTGAAGCATACTCAGTCAATATTTTCCAGATCACTACCACTCTTATTTCTAAATCTTTCCTTATCATAACTCATACCAAAATCACTCTTTCTACTCCTCATTTTCAATAAAATCACATTTAATATCAATTATACCCGGTAATTGTCAATGAATGCATGTACCACTTTTTATACGAAAATATTCCATATTTATATGCATATATGCTAACATGATGTATGAACAAGAAAATGCATTGTCTTAGTTTCTATTTAAGCTCGCTTGTACTGAAATTTCGGGTCTTAATCCTTAATATGGGGACGGGATGTTACAAGCGATGGTGGGGAAAGCATATAGAAGAAATAAATAAAAATTAAGAACAACAAAAAGATTTTTAATGAAGTTCAACCAATTAGAAGTGTCTTTTTTTTGGGGTTAACAAAAACTGATATTTTATTGTTTAATCACTCAATTCATAAGAATACAAATTGTTTATATATAGACTAGATTCACATAGGTATAGTTATTATAAAATTTAACTGGTATAATCTTATACAACTTTTCCTTTTCCAACCTAACTTAAACATAATTTAAATAAGTCATATAATCCTTTAAGAGTTTAAAATCTACCAAAAACGTAATAAAAAAGGTTATTTATCACAAAGATGATTATGCAGCTTACTATTTTTGTCCAAAACATGGACACAGGTTCTAACATGTTTGCCAAGTTGTGTGACTTATTGTTTCTTTTGAGAACATGAACACAAGCTCTAACACTCTTGCATCCTAGGATGTATCTTTCTAAAAAACTTTCTACCATACATGTATTTTAATCATGTTTCAATTTGTGTCTTACTCTTGTATTTTAGATAAGAAGATGTGTTAGTACACAATCATATGGCAAACTATATTCTTACAAAAATTTCTAAGAAACACCGATGTTTTTCTAAAAACACTATATGATTACACAAATATTTATTAGCCATACATAACAAATTTGTTTATCTCACTATCTCTCAACTCCAAATATTTTCCCTGTCTCTCTCTACCTCTCTTTTCAATTTTCTTTGTGATTAGGGTTTTTAGATCTCATGAGTGGTTGCTTGTACAATTGATTTTTTTTAGATTTCAAGTTTTAAACTTTTGGAGTTTTAAGGTTTGGTGTTTTTGTTCAAGAATTAGGGCCTATATTGGATATTTAAGGTTTTGATACATTTAATAAAATTTGAAACTTGCAAAGAAGATTAGTGATGTTGATATTACTTGGCAATATGAATGAGCGTAAATGGCTTTGTATAAGCTTGATAAACAATCATTTATGATTTAAAGTGAATTAATTTTTGATAATTTTGCAATTGTTTTAAGCAAAAGTTAGATTAACTTAGTGGATGATGAATTGGAAATTAGATTAATGTGCTTGGCTAATAGCTATGCTCTTTCTTTTTCATAATTTAGGTGTTAGAACATATTCTTGATTATTTAGACGTTAAAATGAATGACAAAATCTAAAAGGTGAACTTGTCACATAACAAAACCAGTAAGAACTAAAGAAAGAAAAGGTTCTAATTTAACATACTTATACGGTTGTGTCTTTCCTCTATTTTTTTGATTGACATTACTCCTTAAAACAATCTTAGAATTTTATATATTTTAAGATTTAGAAGCATTCAAGATTGTTTTTCAAGCTTAGTTCTCTTAGGAAGTAAATATTACTCTTTTTGTCATAGTTTTTTACTTCTTGAATCTAGTTATATTAAATACTTGAAATTTGGCTTGTTTTCATTTATCTTATGCAAGTTGTTATTATGTTGATATAGTTATATCACAATTTTAACAATGACTTTGAGATCTAGATCAACCTTCTCAAGCTTGTACACATTTCTATAATAGTTTTTGGATAGTATACCAAGAAAAAAAAGCTTTAATCAACGATTTAGAAGGGGTTATTAAAAAACTTTGGTCAACACGATACTCACTAATGAACAATTTTAATTATTTAATTAGAATAAGTTAATATAATTTTTCTTTTTTATTACTTTTATTATGTAAAGATGATATATAAATTTCTTTAATTATATTAAATATTTATATCTTTTTATTTTAATAAATATGATAATTAATTAATTTAGGAATAAAATTAATATGTCTATAAATGAATTAAATTATAATTTTATATTAATGCATAATATTACAATAAGAATAAAAAGTAAAACATGATGATGAAACTAAATATTTTTATTTTTATTTTTATTACAAATATGAACCAAATAATTTTTTATTTTTAGCAAACAAAAATGTAAATATAATACAAGAAATAAAAAATGATAACAAAAATAGAAGTAGAATCGAACATCTCCTAAGTTGACATATGAGTTAGTATAAGTCTATTTTTGAAGTTGTGATTAGTTCCAAAATTAGTCTTTTGGAAAATAAACAAATTACCCATTTCATATGGTTCTTATGGAAAATAATAATTTGAAATTTCTAGAATATGACCTAGGATTGTGTGATGTTGAAAATAGTATGAATTAATTCGAGAGTCTTCTTGTAACTGAAATTTTCTTTTAGTATTGGGTAAGTCATTTATATTTATATTTATGGTCTTTTCGTACATAGAGGATGAATACCTATATAAATATTATAGTCCATTTTGCAATAGTCAAGATGAAATGGAAAAAGTTTCCTTTTGTTATTCATTCTCCATTCTCTTATTTTTCAACAAAGTAGTATCATAGTCAAGTTTCTTAAAGTGTAGAGAAGAGTGTTGTGAGAAAATTAAGAAATGATAAGTAATGGACGCTCTTCCTTCCAACTTTGCTTGGCTCTCAAGATGAGTGGAAGGTTGTAGAGAGAGGCTATGAGAAGTCTCAAAATAGAGAAACTCTCCCACTATTATCCATAAATGTTTTGATGATATAATGTTTGAGAAGGTAGATGATGCTACTACTTTGAAGGAAGTATGGAATATTTTAGAAAAGTCTTTTCAAGATGTATATAGAGATAAGATAAAAGATGTTCTTGTGATAGAGAAAATTGTTCTTCTTTAACTCCCAAATTTGATTATTTAGTGTGTGTGATTGGAGATTTAAAAGATCTAGACTCAATGATTATTGAAGAATTAGAGGGTTTTTTACAAGCCCATAAAAATTAAGAGAAGACAAGAAGAGTTATTAGAGCAAGTTCTTAAAGTCAAGATTATTTTAAAGAATAATGAAGCAGAAAAGAATAAATTAAAAGGACTTAGATGAGAAAGAGGGCTTGGTAATAGCCTATATGGAAGAGAAAGAGGGAATGGAAACAACATAAGCAATAAAGAGAGAAGCCAACCATCACAAAGAGGGCATGAAAGAATAAGAGGGAGAGGACGATGCTACTATTCAAATATAAATAAAAGGAGGTATGACAAGTCTCCAATTAAATGTTTTAATTATTATAAAATTGGAAATTATTCTCAAGAATATCGCAGTGCCATTAATAATATTGAATAAAAGGCTAATCATATTAATGACAATCAAAATGTTGAAAAGTCAACTTTTTCATTAACAAGCAAAGAATAAGAAGAAAACAATGTTGATAGTATGCGGTACTTAGATAATGGTGCAAGCAATTATACGTATAGATATAAAGGCAAAATGGTAAAGCTTGATAAGAAGATGACACATAATGTTTCCCTTTGAGGCTTATCAAAAAAATTAAAGGAAAAGATATAATTATCATCTCTTTTAAAAATAATAGTCATAAGTTGATCATTGATGTTTATTATATACCTAAGTTAAAAGGTGATATTTTAAGTTCATGCCAACTCCTTAAAAAAATGGTATGAAATTCTCATGAAAAATAAAATTCTTTGGCTTTAAGATCAAAACTTTGATTTCATTGCTAAGGTAGCTATGTCAAGGAATAAGATGTTCAAATTGAACATCAAAACAATTGAAGCAAAATATTTGAAAGTTCATTTGCAAGATGAAGCACGGTGTCAGCATATGAGATTTGGCCATTTAAATTTTAGAGCTCTAGTTAGTAAAAAGCTTACCCCCAATTAATCATCCTAATCAATTACGTAAAGCACGTTTTCCAAGAGTTTTCTTAAAGAAGCAACATCAAGAACAGCTAGTTTTCCTCAGCTTATGCATATTGATGTTTGTGGACCAATCAATCCACCTTGTTCGTAATGATTTTATTATAAAACTTGAGTTTATTTTATTAATAAAAAATTTGAACCTTTTATTTCTTTTATGAATTTTAGATTGTTTATAGATAAGGAGACCAGTCATAAAATCAAAACTTTAAGATTAAATCAAATAAATGAATTTACTTTTAAAGAATTCAATGATTTTTGTACAATTGATAACATCCTTCACCCTTTTATAGTTCCCAAGTCACCATAACAAAATATAACAGCCTAGAGAAATAATATAACCATCATTAATATGGCAAGATGTATGATAAAGGTCAAAAATATGTCCAAGCAGTTTTATGTTGAAGTTGTTTTTATAAAATGTATTTGTTCAATTGCTTTGTCAAAGTTCAAACTCCTTAAAAAGCATGAAGTAGAATAATGCCTAGTGTCTATCATTTTGAGTTTTTAGGAAGCATTGCGTATGCTTAAGTGTTACACCAAAAAAGATTCAAGCTTGATGATCGAAGTGTTAAATACGCCTTTATTGGATAGGATTCACATTCTAAAGGCTACATATTATACAATCCAAATAATGGTAAATTAATGATAAATCGAGATGTTGAATTTAATGAGAAAGTTACATGAAATTAGGAGAGTTATAAAAAGAAAAATTATAATTTTCTTCCATATTTTAGAGAAGAAGAAGAAGAAGAAGAAGAGACCATAGTGCCTATACAAGAAACAACTTCACCTCCTTCACCAATTTTGTTACCTTATAAAGAAAGTTTAAATGAAAGGCCAACAAAAATGAAAGATATAGGAGACATTTATGTAATATCTAATGAAGTTATTTTCGATAATAAAAAATTGTATTATCTTCTTGTAGATAATGAGTCATTAAATTTTGAAGAAATCATATAAGATAAAAGATGGAGATTATCCATGGATGAGGAAATCAAGGAAATTAAAAAGATTAATACTTAGGAATTGACAACTCTTCTTAAGGGTAACGAAGCCATTAGAGTCAAATAAGTATATGAGGTGAAGAAGAATGCTAATGGAGAGGTAGAAAAATACAAGGTAAGTCTTGTTGTTAAAGGATACAAACAAAAGTATGGAGTTGATTATAATGATGTTTTTCCACTTGCTACTCGAATGGAGACTATTTATTTACTTATTTCTTTAGCATCTCAAATAAAGTGAAATTTTAATCAACTAGATGTAAATTTGGCCTTCCTTAATGGCTATCTTGAAGAAGAAATCTATGTTCGATAACCATTTGGTTATATGGTCAAAGGATATAAAAGAAAATTTTTGAGATTGAAGAAAGCTTTGTATCGATTGAAGCAAGCACCAAAGGTATAGAATAACTACAATAACAAATATTTTCATGAGATCGAATTTGTTAGTTGCCTTTACAAATATGCCCTTTAAATTAGTAATTCATAACAATGGAGACATTTTGCTTGCTTATCTTTATCTGGATGATCTTATTTTTACCGATAAAAATTCAAACTTATTTGAAGAATTTAAGAAGGCTATCTCACTTGAATTTGAAATGACCAATACAGGATTTATGTCATATCGCTTGGGTCTAGAGGTGAGGAAAATGGAGGAAAGAATATTCATTTCTCAAGAAGATTATGCAAAAGAGGTCTTGAAGAAGTTCAAAATATTTGATTGTAATTATGTAAACACATATGTGAAAATTAGACTAAAATTCCACTATTTTAAAAGTTTTATGGAAAGTTTGAGATATTTAACATGTATAAGGTCCGACATCCTTTATTTGGATGGAATAGTTAATCGGTTTGTAGAAACTCCCACCTCTACCCATATGAAAGTTGCTAAGAGGATTCTTTACTATTTAAAAGGTACTCTTGACTTTGGATTATTTTATTCCTCTTATAGTAATCTCAAACTTGTAGAACTTTGTGATAGTGATTTTATGGGAGATATTGATGATAGAAAGCAGATAATTGTTTTTTAATGGGTAATTATACTATCTCATAGAGTTCATAGAAGCAATATATTGTTAAACTTTCAACATGTAAATGTGAATATGTGGTGGCAACTTTATATGCTTGTCATGTTATTTGGCTTAGAAAATTGTTGAAGAAAATTCACTTGCCATGAGAAGAAGTTACAAATTTGCACCTGCCAAGAATTAAGTATTTTAATTTCTCAAAAAAAAAGAATTAAGTATTTTATGATCGAAGTAAGTATATAAATACAATAAATCATTTCACTAGAAAATGTATTACCAACAAGAAAGTAGAATTCAAGTGTGTAAAATCTCAATATTAAGTTGCGGATATTAATATCCACAAAGATATTAAAGTTTGAATATTTTCAAAGATTTAGAGCAAGACTTGATATAATAAAGAAAATTTTTAATTAAAGAGTTACGGTGAAAATAGTAATCTAAAATTTTTAAAATATGACGTTTATGATTGTGTGGTATTGAAAATAATCAATTTAAGAGTTTTTTCTATAATTACAAAAGTCTTTTAGTATTATATTAGTCATTTATATTTTTATTTATAGTCTTTTTGTAAATAAAAGATGGAAAATTTTATTTTCATTCTTCTTTTTCTGCTTTCTTATTTCTCTAACAATTCTTTATTTGGCGCCGAAAAAGATTCATTATTAGCTAAGAAGTCATTTGCATGTGTAAGCCACAGGTTACACAATATTAAGGAAATTAAAAATAGAGTTTTTTATGAGCTATTCTTGTATCTTTCTTTGAATTCAGATAACATTCAAATCCTGTCTGAGCACTTTCTTTAGTTCCGTAAGTTGATCTCCAGGAAAAATCGCAGTTACTGTCCTTCCAACATCTTTTTCCGTCGCAAAATCGGACCTGCTTGGAAGTACTAGAACAATCCCTTCATCACCAACCCCTCTGATTGTATAATTCGCAAAAACAGGCTTTTGTTCCTTCAATTCCAGGTCATAAACACCTGCTTCCTCCAAGTTTACAAATGTCAAATTTGCTCCGTACAGTATGCAGTCCAAGTTACCCTGGTGAGCCTCAACAGTTTCAGAGATTAAGCTGTTTTCTTCCTCCTGTTTCTCTGCTATCAGTTCCGCCAATTCGCTTACGTCGACTTTTGCCACCGAGAAATCTGCCTGAACAACGTTAAACCTCATGTTATTTCCAGGAACTTCAGTTTTAGTTGTGCTCTTGTTGTTACTTCTTGTACAAACTGTCACAATACTCGGCCCTGAATCTTCCCTTGCTTTGGACAAATATTTCCATATTATTGCCGTTATAAGGTTGAAAAGAGACATGTTGGCCGGACGGCGGGCTGAACAATAGACACTTGACAGGATACTCTGGAGGTGTTTTGGAGTGAGATTAAAAGAGTGTGTTTCCAATTCAGAGTTGTCGGTAACTTGCCAGAGGTCACCAACTGGGTCAACTTGTTTCAGGGAAAATAGTTTCCTTGGTGGAGTGGGAAGATTGTTTCTTTTTGATTCTCCAGGATTTGGTTCGTCCAGAGACTTCGGAGGCCTGCGACCTTGTAATATTTGGCCCCACATGTTAATGAAGTTTGTGACAGAGAACGGATCACCAAGAACATGAGCCCAACTGACACCCACTGACATTCCGCCACACTTGAACCAAGTGAACTGAAGAAAATTTACCAGACAAGTGAATGAAAGATGGTTCAGTGCCAATTTTAGTAAGAATATATAAGAACTGTGGCTAGAAATCCTCTGAGAAAACATAATAACACTTTCAGCATCTGTTCATAAATAAAACGGGAGTGCCTGATTGTTGTTAAAAGGACAAAGCATGACGAAATAGGTAGAAAGTGATCGTCCCTGGAACATTGCTGAACGCAAAGGCTCGAAATATCCGACAAACATCCGCCAGCTTATTTTCTGGCCTGAGTCAGTTTGGCGTGTACTTGCAGAAGCTCCAAGGTTGAGCAGACATGACGTCATTGTTAAGTTTGATTTCGGAACCAAATTCGATCTCATTACCTTGAGACATTATTAGTGTATAAAAAGAAGTTGGCACTAGTACTAATTTCCAAAAATTAAGCATACACTCCATGGCCCATGCCTATATTTACACACACACAAAGGGAAAGTGCTCTGATATGCAATAATGTGTGACTAACCATCTTGCACGGCCAAAGGAACAAAGACTCGAAACGTTTGATGATACAAATTACTCCTTTGGGAGAGGCGTGACATGTCACTAACCAACTCATGCAGCACTGTGCATGCCTTTGTAGACAAACATTTTACCTAAGGGAGATACACTGTTACACCCCTCCTCTTGCTCGTCATCACCAACTATTTCTCCATCCATCCTCTCCCCAACCAAAACACATTGTTAAGTGTGGTAGTTGTAGCACTTCATGGCGTTTCAATCCTTGGACCTTGGACCAGTCCTAGTGTCCTACTCTTTAAGCAAAACATGTAGAACAAACTATTTTGTGTCATAATCTTTGCTCCGTTTTTCCATTTCAACTCTGTACTTTTTTATTTGTGTAATCAAGCTCTAAATGTATTCAAATGATTGTGAGATTTTAAACTTATCATTTTATGTTAACATTTAACAAATATTCTATATTATTTTGATATATTTTTAATAAATTTAAGATTAATTAAAAATAAGTAAAATGTATGCATTCGAAATATGAAATAACAAAAATTTAAGACTTTATAGATTTTTTTTACAAGAAAACTTATTTTCAGCATGTTACTTTGATATTAATGATAAGTTCATTCTAATATCTTAAATAATATATTTTATGGAATAAAATTCAACCAAAATTTATATTTAAATGTGTCAAATAAATTTTAATTTTTTAATCTAAATTATTCCAATCTATAAAATGTGAAGTTACGAATCGACCCAATCATTAGTTCCTAAACCTTGAGGTGAATGGAATTCTATACAAATAGAACTATAGAAGAATAACAAATTGTGAATTTTATAAAAATCTTTATTTAGTTCTGATTTTTTAAAATTATATATTTAAGAATATATTAATTAATTTATGAATTCTTTTAAATAACGAATTAAAAAGTATTAAACATTTATATTTTTATATAATTTACTATTCATTCCTAAATTTATTTAAAACGCATATGGAAATTTTATAAAACTTTACTTATAAAACATACAGAAATTTTAATCGACTTAAGTTATAACTTAAGTTAAAAAAATTTCAGAAATTTTAAATTATAACTTAAGTTAAAAAACCATTAAAAATTATAACTTAAGTTAAAAAAATTTCAGAAATTTTAAATTAGTTATCCCTTTAAAGTTCCATTTGATATATTTTTACACAACTTTTTCAATCTTGCCACTTTCATGCGTTTAAAGCTTTTGCATGTATAACCTTTAGGTAAAGAAAGTAAAAGAAAGGGATAAGAGATTGTTCAATGCACCGCACGTACTAAAAATAGGTGAGAGCTCAAAGATCAAGTTGCAAATGAAATAAAGCAATAACTAAATTCCAACTAGTTAGTTCGGCGCATGGCCCCTTCTTGATTACTTGCTTGTAATTTCGGTGCGGCTCACATGGAACATCCTAAGAAGATAAGCATGCAGTCAATGGAGAAATTCTATAAAAGTAAGAAATTCTGTAACTATATTTGGTTAGCAATCCAACAATTTTTCCAGCATCATTAACATGGATTAATATCACAGCCGCCTGAGCGGTCTAGCACAGACGGCGTGGTTCTTAGTTTAAAGCCTCCGCAATCTCATTTGCTCAGGGCATATAGCGCAGAATCAACAAGTGTAATACAATAAGTAAGCGAACCCGAATTTACAAGGCTGATAAGAGGTGATTACCGTTAAGCCTGGAATAAGGAGGTTAAATTATAGCTTATTAGGCCAATGCCAATCTCACGATAAAGTGATATGTTTAGTTGAAAGAACACATCACGGCAAGCGTCCAATGTCTACATATTGTCAGTTAGAATATGGAGTAGAATGTCATGTTAAATATGTAAGGAGACATAGATAAGCTAAGTACCTGGATATAGACTAGTGGAGCGAATCCTAAATCAGGGCCAAGAACTCCATCGTAAACAAGATGGTTATCAAGTAAACGACGATCATCCCTTGTAAACCACTCGTCGATGGTTTTCTCGCATTGAGCTTCGACGATCCGAACACCAGAGTCGTTACATTTAATAAAATGCCTGCCTGCTTCCGACCTACGAATCCTCCCTGCGGTTGTGAAGTATAGAGACAACCATGGGAACATAGGCATCTTCAAGTCAGAGATTGTGAGACCCTCAACTGCTTCACTCTTGAAAAAGTACAACCCTCTAATGTAATGCAACTTCAAGGCCAAGTCCATGTTAGCGAGTTCACGGTCCTTTCCTTGATCAGTCAATTCTCCGGGCACCACCGACGACAACAGAACTCCGGAGACGGGATTCTCGAGGAAGGTTGGCTCCATTTTGAGGAGAGAGCTAGAGTTGTATAGGGAAAATATGGTTCTTGATTTCTTATCTTGAGTGAACAAAGTAATGTCACCTTAACGTCCATATTTATAGACTTATAAACATTTAAACACGCGAGTCTCAAGACCCCTTTCTTGTTTGCCAATTTAAGAGCGATATTTCCTATTTACTACTCCCTTTTATTTAAAATAAGTATCGTTTTAGAGATATTTTAATTATTTAAAATAAGTGTTATTTGTGACTTTTTATGCATATTTATTATTTTACTTCTAAAATTACCCTTTAATTTCTCTCACATCTTAATTACACAGATTATATTTTCAAAGCACTTTAACATGTAATTATTAAGGGTATATCAGACATTTTATTAACATTCTTAATAAGTGTGCATTCTTCTAAAATAACATTTATTTTGAATAGGAGGAAGTATTAACTTTACTAATCCTATTCAACAGCCAAGAATTTAGAAATGGTGTCGTATGATTAAGGGATTAGTGTGTATCTCGCAACGACAAACATTTTCGAACTGGAGTGAACTAATCCCTTAAAAAACTTGATTTAATAAATGATCATATTATCTAGGGTTAATGTTGGTCAATTTTGTAATTATATCCTGAACTTTAAAAAATCATAATAAAATACTTAAACTTTTAATTTTTTTCAATTCTAATATGATTATAATTTTTCGTTAAATTTACTTACGTGATATGTCATGTATCAAAAAATCCTTATTCTTAGTAAGCATCAACGGTAGTTACCAGAACAAATCTTAATTAATAAAACAATGTCATTTAATCATATTAGTAAACGATGTCGTTTTTTTTATTAGCCACACCACTAGGAACCGAGACTGATAATTCTTGGGATCTTCAACCGTCTCATCCATTATCTTCTAATCAAATTTCAATACTTACTATAATATAAATCTACTGTCAAGTTCTGATAAATGTTTAAATTTTCTATTACGGTGGGAACCACTTTCGGCATTGCAGATTATGAGCTGTGATCGAAAGCCCGCTGAGCACCAAACACATTCATCAGAAAAACATTTAGCCGACATAAGACAGGAATATGCTGAATTTACAGCAGTAAAGATGAGTATAAACCACCGAAATCATTCATTTTAACTCATATCATTACAAAAATTTGGACCCAACAATTTTTTCAAATTTAAAATTTAAATAGATTTAAATAAACTGAAAACGAAGAGAGTGAGGGTTGGGAGAGGAAAATGAACGAATAGGGTAAATGTTCATGGTCGGGTTAGCAAACAAACAAAAAAGAAGTTAGGTCATTTTAGAAAAATGTAGTTATTTATTTGTGATTAAATGATGTCATTTTATTAATTATGATATGTTGTCGACTTCTGCTAATGTATACTAATAATAAGAGTTTCTGATCACATAATATGTCACATTATCAAATTTAATGAAGAAATTAATTTCGAACTGGAATTGAAAGAATTTAAATATTTAAATATTTTATCATTACTTTTAAAATTTGAGATATAATTACAAAATCTAGCAAACTTTCAATTTTTTTTAGGTTGTAATAACGATATTATCTATATAGACGGTGTTTTTGCGAAGGATATAATAATAAGCACAAACGGTGGATCGAACATACCTTAAATGTGGTTTTGAAAAGAACAAGGAACGATGGTATTAAATCGAGGCCTAGACAAGGGAGTTGGAAGTTGGAGTGGCAATTAATATTAATATCTAGAAACTTCTTTTATGCATGTCGACCTCAGCATACATAACAACGTCGTACTTTAATTCCCTCCTCAACTATATATTTATGTATAACTCTGTATTTATGTCTGGTGATAGTTTTAAGTTTCACATGGAAAGTGGGGTTGCAATTGTATCTGAATTTTGAGCAATATTAATTATGAATTTTTATATTATATTATATATTTGATTCAAAATAAAAATCATAAAATGAAGCGATTCAATAAAACGAATTCAAATTCAGTAAATCCGGTGAAGAAAAGTGGATTTTATTAAGTTGTGATAAGACTTGTTTAAACTTTTATATGAAGAGCCAAAGTCTCGAACACTTGACGTCTTAAATCAGAAAGTAAGACAGGTAGATTTTCAGTTACTTTTTTGCAATACATAAAATAAAAATTATACAAGTGCTTGTTCCGATAATAGGGAGTGAATTATATTATCCTAATAGGGTACCTAATTAATTGAGAAGGACTAGTGGACAATTAAAAAGTTACTAGAAGTTAAAGAGCAAATTCGAGAAAAATATGTCTCTATAAAATCCTTGGCATGAAACATCAAAAGGAGGATCATAAATTAGTACAATAACCTAATAGTGTGTTTTAATAATAAGAATGTGCTTAATAATGTATAATTAAATGATGAGTAAATTTTAATTGATCATATCAATAGAATTTTTATCTTTGATAACAAATTAAAAAAATTAAAAGAGTTTATTAGACTGTGTGACTCAAATCTCTAATTGTGGGATTATAAAATGACATGTCCAAGTAATAGCCACATAATAATGGGATTAATAGGCTTAGTGTTAGACCTATAAGTCCTAATAATGGAATCATGTGGGCATTGACAAATCTTGACTATTGTTTCACACTTGGTATGACGAAGCAAGGCCAAAACTTTTGAGTAGGTAAGAAAAAGCGACTTCGTCAATGAGTTGGCATGAATTGGTGCATATTGGCAAAAATCTTCAATGAGATGCAAAATTTGAGTGTGAGACCAAAAGATAGCTTGAGACGAACCTTAAGTTAAAGGTTAGCTGAATCACATACATGAGGAAGACATATGAGAGCTCTAAGGACTTAATATGTGCTCATATACAAACCATGACTAAAGAATTTGATATGAGTAAACATTAGACTGGACCAGTATACTATGAAAGGCTTTAGACTTGGATTACTCATCATCAGTGAATAGATATCAAAGGGAGATCTTATACAATGTGACAGATAAGATCACATTAAGTATACATCAGCTCTAAAAGATAATGATCATATAGGAGGATCATCTGAAAATAGCGGAATTCTTCATAGATATAGATGTATCTTTCTTAATCAAATGTAATTTTTTATCGTGTTAGTTGTGATGTAGCTAAATCCTATCACATAGAGTTCTATTTAGATAAGGGTGTCATCTAATTGAATAGTGTGATGGAATCTGATAAGTATAGATGTGATTTAGGTAGTGCAATTCAGTTATGATTCTGAATTGTAAAGTTAGAGGTGCTTATAAATAATTCATTTGAGTCTTGCTCCTCAGAACATAGATAGAAGGGAGGGGAACACAAAGAGAGAGCATTCTATTATATACTTTTAGGAAACTAATAAAGGTTAGTTTTTACCATAACTCTTGTGTGTTTATTATTGCCTATGATTATTTAATTCTTTCGTAGTATTCTTACTAGAAAGTGAGAGTTAAACATTACAACAGTCTCAAGGTGTTCAAGAATAAGGTGTTATTGGTCAATGATTACGTGGGAAGGCTAAGTCTTACTTAAATGGACCTAAGTGAGATTGTCGTACAAAAGAAGTAAGTGCAACTTGTGATATAAGTTTGGTGTCTAGGAAAACTTTGTAACAATTGGTATAAGAGCCAAATATCGATATAGGAGGAGGCAACAATTTGACAAAGCATATCAGCATAGTGGATGCACTTATAGGGTTAATTCCTCAAGGGAAGGAAGATGTCACTTCCTACTAATCTCGGTTCAAGATTTCCATGGTGCATATCCAACAGTTACAACATCAAATAACAGATTTGATGAAGGCACAAGAGGATTCTAGACTGGAGATCGCAATCCTAAGACATGTCATTGCAATGTAAGATATTGGGCATGTTGAAAGCACTTTGGTGAAAGTACGAGAGCCCCAAGTTTTTGATGGCAAGTAGAGTGCTAAAGAGCTTGAAACTTTTTTGTGGGACATGAAGCAATACTTTGCAATGGTAAAGGCATTTGATTCAAAGAAGGTGCGATTATGACTATGTATATGGTGGAAGATGCAAAGCTTTGGTGGAGAACGAGAACTTCCAATGACATTAGTGCGAGTATTCCTCCTATTGATGCTTGGTAGAAAATGAAGAAGAAGCTAATGGATCAGTTCCTCCCTAACAACCCTTTATAGCTCACGAGGGAAACTTTGAAAAGGTTAAAGCAAGATGGCTAGGTACGAGAGTATATGAGAAATTTTACAACTTTGATGTTAGACATGCATAACATGTATGAGGAAGAAAAGTTAATCAATTTCAAAAGTGACTTGCACGGTTAGTCACAAATGGAGCTTCGTTGGCAGAATGTAAAAGACCTCCCCAAGTGAAATAGTAGTTGCAGATGCCTTGGTGGATCTCCAAATTCCACCACCAATTCAAACTAGCAACAATGACAAGAAGAATGGTAAGACACAAAATGGCTCAGAGAAAAGCAAGGAGAAGGTATGTAAACCTTCTTAATGCAAGTCTAAGAATAAAGAAATAGAATATTGCCTTTTCATTTATGAAAAGCTACACTTTACTTATGAATGCCCATAATAAAAGGTGGGTGAGGAGTAACTGAATTCCATAGTCGTTAAGGATTAAGGAGAATAAGTTGAAGACTTGACATAAGGAGTCTACCTAAAAAATTATACTATATTAGGCATAATGGGCCTTGTGAAGAAGCATCCGAACAAAAGAAAGGACAAACCCGACTGAGAGGAAAAATGGTACGTTAAAGATATGCTAATGACTAAAGAGTCTTCCTAGAGAATCACATTCGAAGGAGTACCCACATATTATTTCGACGAGGGTGTCAAGTTATTTTGGTGGGGATGGCTTGTTAGAACCATAATTCCTCAACAGAACATGGCAAATAATTGTGAGTAGGAAAGGAAAATGGGCATTGTCGATGAGTTGGCATGCATTGCTACTGTTGGACCCCGAACTTTTCTTGGAGATTTGATTTATTAAATAAAATTAAATGAGAAATTAGTGGTGTTTAATTTTTGATTTGGGTAATATTAATTGGAGCAATTGCAAAGATATTTTGAGGTTAATACATGAAATGGGTGTTTTGTGTATGATTGTGCATGACTTTTGTGAAAGAGAAATGTGTAT
>JANVCL010000006.1:6277578-6300944 GCA_026546855.1 Erythroxylum incrassatum | reverse complement strand
GAAAAGCCCAAATAGTCAAGAAGGTCACCAAGATTGTTGAACTTACGACAACAAGAACAGAAGAAGCAGAAAGTTTTGATTCTTAGTGGAGATTCTGAGAAGCAAGAGCAACGATAGCAGCCTACCAAATCAATTGTCTCTATACTGCAAAGTCAATCAGTATAATCTTCTGGAGAGACAGAGATAAAGAGGAAGTTAGTATTTGAGAAGAAGAAGCCTCAACAACAGCTCTCTTCCAAACCAGTAGAAGATCAAAAGAAGATGAATCTTACTCAGAAAAAGGTTTCTTCATCTGATGTTCCACAGAAGGCATAGACAGTTAAACACCAATTAGTACCTTACAATCCTTCTGAACCAATAATGAAAAAGGATTTGAAAATGAAAGTTATAGAAGAATCAGTACCTAATCGAAACAGAAGTTCGACTATTATCAAAGAACCTTCTAAGTAGACAGTCAAGGTACAAGTAGAGTCTATACCAGTAAATGATCAGTCAATACATCTTCTCAGTCATAAAGAACGAAGACTATATGGTATTCTGTGAAATGAGAAGTCAGAACCATATCCAATGAAGCCTTCAAAAGATCGTTATACTATCTATCCGATAACAAGTAGAAAAACAATAAAGATTGTACCAGATGTACAACCAAGATGTTCAACCCCCGTAATAAACTAAGAAAAAGGGAAGAAGAAGATGTTTCTTGAAGGGCATGAAGATGACCTCATAGCAGAATAGATTCAAGTGGCTGTGAAGAGCATAGACGATGCATGTTATACAGCTCAACCTGTAGGTGTCTATGTATCACATCAGATATCAAGGGCATCAGGGAGTCAATTTGGAGTTTCTACCAAAGATGAAAGTTTCAAGGTATTTGGCACTGTGACAGTAGGAAGGTACAGGAGTATAACAATAGAAGGTATCGATTTCAATTTAGAAACCTTTGTGCATTTAATCATGCATTTCAGACCCTTAGGTTTCATACCTTCGGTCAAAAATGTGTTACATCTTCTTGGGCAACCAATTCTCAAACTACCCAGACCTGATGATCTTGATCTCCCAGAAGGAAAACAAACCTTCAAACTACCCTCAGTCAAAATCATAGAATTAGACAATTCACTTAGACAACCATCTGTTGTTAAACACCTTCATCCACTTAGTGAAATACAACAAGATCCTAGTGTTAATTCGGAGTTCTTGAAGCATTTCATCAATTGGACTAAAGTTGGTCACAAGCAGAAGGAACTTCAAGAAGCCTTAGCAAAAAATATTGAGGAAATTCATGCTAAGGTTGATGAACTAGGTGATTCAGTGGGTGATCTTCATGAGGACATAGCACTTCTACGTGTTTTTATTGAACAAGACCTCAAAACGATCCGCACGGATATTCAACACATTTATTCTAAAATTTTGAAGCGACTAAAATGAATTATCTTTTTGATTAATAACAAATAGGGGGAGAAGAGGAGAAAAGAGAAAAGTGGAGAATTTTGTACATTATCGGTTTATTCGTCTTAATATTATTTTTTGTCTAAATATTATTTTATCTTATAAATATTATAATTATTTGTTATCATCAAAAATGGGGGATTATTAAGTCAAGAAGACTTCACTTCACTACTTGATGACAATCAAATAATAATAATATTAGAAATATATGAACTGTTTTGATAAGTTTGTTAAGTGCGCAGAAAAATGTAAGCGACACAAATCATCAACTTAAGACGATACATAGTCAACCCTAGAAGATACAGAAGGTCAACATAAGAAGATACAGAAGGTCAACATAAGAAGACACAGAAGGTCAACTCAAGACGATACTTAAAGTTGATTACGATAAAGTACGACATCAGAAGAAAGCACGGCATCAGACGCAACACCAGAATAAGCATTGTACTAGACGATGGAAATGAAAAAGATTATAGTTGGAGTTAGTTACAGGACTCAACTAATAACAATTTCTAGAAGATTCAAGAAACAGTTTTTCTCAAGAAGACAGTTAAAGTTTTAGGCTGTAAATACTAAGTATAGTCGTAAACAAAAGAAATAATGTTTTATAAAACTACATACAATACAAGAGAGAAAATCTGATTGTACAATACTTAGAGAAACTCTGTATTCAAGTGCTAAAGAAAGAGAGCAAACACATTTGCAATGTGAAGCTCAAAGAATATCTTTCTAAGAGAAAGAAAGGTTAGAGCCTGGAGAGGCTAAGAAAGCAGATAAAGAATACTTTGTTAGAGAGACCTGAAGAGGCTCTGCAAGTGTAGAAAGAATACTTGTAAAGTTGAAGAGTATAGCGAATTCTCAGATAAACTCTGAGGACTGGATGTAGCCTAAGGTTAATGGTGAACCAGTATAAAATCGCGACATCTATTCTCTAACCCTTACCTTTTAATTTTCTTGTTGTTAGAAGAGTAGATAATAACTTTTGTGATTGCATTGTTCATCAACTTAAGAGAATTGTTTTGTAATCATCTGAAATTGCAAAGAAATCCAAATTTTTTTTAAAGATTAATATCTTCGAAAATCTTACACAATTCAACCCCCTTTCTTGTGTATTCTATATACTTAACGTGATTTCTATATTAACAAGTGATTTACTTCAATATCTACCCAAGAGATATAGAAAGAAAAAAATCAACAAAAGTTCCAAAACATAGAACGATCAGCTTATTTAGTGCTACATTCAATCATGCAGAAATGGAGAGAACAATATTCATGCTGGGAAATGGAACTAAATCACTAGACAAAGGATTGGAAGTCAGATCTTACTTGAGGAAGTTAGATACCGTAAGTTGATGGGCGAGTTCATTAGCTTCTCCGTGGTCTCCATGGTCACTGCAAAAATAAAGGAAGATGGGTAAAATAACCATATTCGAATGAAGTTCTAGACACGATGAAGGGGAAGATTCTTACCAGAAGGGTGCGATTTGAATTGCAGATTGATTAGAACATCCAACCCTAATTTGGAACATTTCGAAAAGCTCAGAGGATGGGTTGTGTTCATTAACTACTTTGGAACGAGTCAACAGCTTTTGTCGTTTTTGTGTGTAGCTTATTCAGTGTATCCAAACGGTGTCGTGTTTTCACTTGTTTTTTGATGTAGTATCTCCAACTATGTTTCTTAACCACTAGAGAGTAATTCTATTCTCTAGTAGTCTTGTACCTTTCTTTTTATTCATTAATTCAATTTTAATTTCTAGAAAAACAAATAGTTTATGACCATTCCAACCATGAACCAGAATCTATGGCGTATAAGATTGTCTTCTCAGTTCTCACAATATTTTAAGGGAAAATTAGCTTTGTTGTTAAGTTAGAAGTAGAAAGGCTTGTTTTTTCTCTGAGCCTCTAAACCTATATGGTTAAAGAAATTTTCGAACTCATTCATTCTAAGAACTCCAATTTTACAAGTTTTAGCAAAATTTTATGTTATAATTAATCTAAAACTATGGTTTTGTTCCATCACACTTTGTAGCTTATTACTATCAACCCAATATCTCAATCCAATAAAAAAAGTATGAGTATGAAAACCATATTTTGTTGGTAACAACTTTTCCTTTTTTTTTTGGAAAAATCAAAACAAACCCTCGTCTCAAACTTTGAAGGTTTAAAGATTTTATTCATGATAAGATTAGATTTAGAATTTTGAGAGGACGCCAATCGCATCTTATCTTATAGAATTCAATTTTGATAAAAATCAAATTTATATATACAAAATATCTAGATTTTAGTGAGAGTAATTTTTAAACAAGAAAATTAGCATGCATATAATTTTAACAATATTTATGAAATTTAACTTTTTATTTAATATTTATTAAATTTTTGTTAATTTATAAATATTTAATATTTATATATAAAAAATTACTATTATTATTCAATATGATACGATAAATTAAGATTTAAGATATATTATACGTGTAAACCAATACGTTATTAATTTTTAAACTTTAATAAGGAAACTGTCTATCCTAGGACCAATGTAACTCATAACTGACTTCAACTTCAAACTTAAAGTTCGATGTGATGGGAAACTTAAATTTATTTACGTAAGAGAATGAACTAGTATGTATTTTTTAGAATATTAACGTGATAGAAAGAACAACAAATATTACCTAATTAAACATGGAATAATAGCATCATACCATCCTAAGTTCATTTCCACAATCAAACTTAAAATTAATATTATTAATTAATATAATATAATAAACTATTATTACTTATTTTTATTTGTACATAGTTATTTATTTACATTTATGTATTTTTATTGTTATTATTATCTTTATGTATATTTTATTTTTATTTTTAATTATTATTATTTTGTTATTTTAATATGCATTGTTCACTTTTATTTTTTCATATAAGTCAATTGAAAAATCTCTTATTAGTTAAAGATAAGGCTGCATGCTTTTAAACCTCTTTAAACTTTGCTTATCAGTGGGACTTTTATTATGGTTATTGTTTTAGTATAAGATAACAAACTTGATGTTAAGATTCATTATAAGCAGTAGTTAATTTCTTATTATTTTATGTTGCAATTTATAAAACATAAAATTAAGAAAAGAATCGATTAATTAAATTCCTTAATTTTTACTAAGAATTCACTTAATCCTTCAATTTTTAAATTTTCATCAAATAAATTACGAATATATAAATTAGATTCTACACTCACCTTATTGAATTAAAAAGACTAATCGGTATTTTAAAATATATTTAATGATTTTATTAATAAAATTTAAAATATAAAAAAAAATTGGTTGCTCACGAGGGGTCCTAAGAGGGTTTTAACTATGAGAAGGCGCCTTTAAATCATCTACATTTAAACTAATTTTCGCTCGAGCCGAGATAAAATTTTAAATGTATTTTATAATAAAAAATTTAACAATAATAAGGCAAAGATGGAAAAGGAAAATCTACAAAGACAAGTCCATTAGTAAAAAGAAACCCATTACTGATGAACCAAGCCCAACATAATCCTTTGAGCCTCGATATTTCAAACACCACAGTTATAATCGTACCCACATTGGACGGCCGTGATAACTGGCCCTACCAATATGAAGTGAGCAAGCACACACATTATAAAAGTTTCATCAACAAAAAGTTTGCGCCCACTTGAGTCACGTCTGGTTTCGACGAGAGATAAGAGAGCCGGAAATGGAAAGTCCTGAATACACGCGCCGATGCTCTCACGTGAGCCATGAGTCCTGCACTTACATAAGTTCGCTCTCTCTCTCTGAGGTCTGAGTCCAAAGCTGATGCCTTTTGATTGGCCTCTGAATCGTATTTTCATACCAAATCTCCCATTTATGGCTGTTATCACCTTTTCTTTAATTGATTATTACGCCAAAAACTAAAAACACACTCTCTCTCTCATGCACTTTTTACTTCCATTCTCTCCACAGATACAGCACTCCTACAAGTTAGCTGATTCCTTCTTGTTTTTGTGTGTGTAGTGAGAAGCTAAATAGAGGCTTTCTGGAGATGAACGCAGGTGGGTTCCCAGGTTCGCCTCTCATGTTTTCCTCGTCCTTGTGGTTGGTTTATGTGTGTTCTTTTTTCTCTTTAAGTCCTTTTTGGTGGGTAGAAACTCGTGGAGTCAATGTAGTTGTCTTTTATCGTCTCCTTGGCTTTCGCTTTGACAATGTGTTCTTTATAGCAATCTTTTTGCAGATGTGTTTTGCTTCATTTTGGTTTCTCTCTCCTTGTGTTGCTGAAAGCATTTTCCTTTTCTCTCTCTGTCTGGCTTTTCTTTTCTCTCTCTTCATTTTCATGTAATGTACGCTGTATGATTGTTGAAATCCGTTGGATATTTTCCAGGTTTAGTCTTCTTAGAATGTGATTCTTTATTGTGAGATGGCGAGCCTATTTAGTATTTTTCAGTTGTTTACTTTCTATTTTTGATATTTTGGTTTTGTAAGCTACATTGTTTGGTAGTTTGCTTTTACTAGTTATGCCAGCTGCAAATGTCTAGATTTTAATGATAGTATCTCTGCTTGGTTGGCTGTCTGTTGTAAAAGCTTTACCTTTTGTAATTGATCATGGTTTTGCATGTTGCTTCACCGTTCTGTTTCATTCGTCTAATCATAATCTCAGAGAAGTGCTTATTAGCTACATTAAGTTGAGAGGAGACGTCGGTGATTGACTCGTTCGTGTACATTAGAGTTTGAAACTTCTTTTGTCCCTACTTTGTAAGAATAGCATTGCATTCTGAGTCAATTTGTGAGTAGCAAAGTTACCTTTTTTTTCACTTCATAGGACGTCCATGTTGGACAGCATATTTCTCCCCGCCTTGGATCCAGAAAAAGAAACAGTATTGGTGTTCTAATTATACCATGTGAAATCGGAATACTGCTTTGGATATACGTGGCTGCATCTCTTTGAGACCGTTTTCGCGGGGTGGATTGTCTTGTTAGTTGCTTATTGTCTTTTTTAGCATTTATTCTCTTTTCCCCTTAGCTGAATTTCGGATGCAAAAGGAGAATTTTGAGCAGTTGCTCCTCGATCTTTTGGTTGATGGTTGTGTCTAATATAATTAGTTCCATTGCTGCTTTTCAGATTTTGTGCTTGACCCTGCACGATGCAGTCGGCTAAGCTTGGGAGAGAAAATGCAACTTGTTCAGGAGATTGCCCAAGGGTCGAAACATGGTCCAGAGGTTCTTAGTTCATTTACCCGCAGGGAGCTACTTGAAATGATCTGTGCTGAGATGGGTAAAGAAAGAAAATACTCGGGATATTCAAAGATCCAAATGATAGAGCACCTTTTAAAGCTGGTTTCACAGAAGTCGAAAAGGATCCATACTGTCAGTGTTACCGCATTATGTCCTACTAGACCTAAAACTGGTGTAAAAAGACGAAGACAAAAGGAAACCCACCTTCAATTATCGACTGATCTAAATCCTATTTCACCTGAGAATGAAAATGAAGGAAATGATAAAATACTCTGCCAGAATGTGGCATGCAGGGCAACTGTATCTCCGAATGATTATTTCTGCAAGAGATGCACTTGCTGCATCTGTCATTATTATGATGATAATAAGGATCCTAGTTTGTGGTTAACCTGCACTTCTGATGTTCCCTGTGAGTATTCTTGTGGACTAACATGCCATCTAATATGTGCTTTGAAGGATGAAAGGACTGGAATAATGAAGATTGGCAGTTGTTCCAAGTTGGATGGCAGTTTCTACTGTATTTCTTGTGGAAAAATTAACGACTTAATGAGGTAGGTAGCCTTCTTTTTCAGTTCTATTATTTATGGCACGTGCGTGCATGATCAGTTAGCTGGTAGCTACATAAGTTATGTAGCCCATGCTTTATCTTTGTGTACAACAACTGATTTCTATGTAATTAGTCTTGGCTGCCAACCAAGTCTTACCCAATCTAATTTAGAGTATCTTAAGAGTGAAAGATTAGGGTGCACGTGCACATATCTTCTTGTAGGCTAAATATTTTTACATATATGCATCGTTTGTGTATAAATATCTACTGTTTTGTTTGTCGATGAGTACGTGCTTGTTAAGGTTTAATCTTATTTCATGGCAGACCAGGTTTTGGGAAATATGAGTGAGTAGCAAATTTTGGTGCAACAAGGGTTGCATGCAATACTGACTCATTATGGTGGATTATGTCTCTTGGTTTATCAATTGTAACATCAACTCATAACTCCCAAGGGGACAGTTGACTAATTTAAAGATTTTCATTCATAGAAATTGGAGAAAACAGTTGGTGGTTGCCAAGGAGGCTAGAAGAGTTGATGCATTGTGCCTACGTGTTCTTTTGGGCCATAGAATTCTTACAGGGACAGAGCAATACAAGGAAATGCACGAGAGGTTGGATACTGCCTTACAAATGCTGAAGGATGAATTGGGACCTCTAGATCTAGTATGTGCAAAGATGGCACGGGGTATAGTTAACAGGCTCTCTTGTGGTGCTGAAGTTCAAAACTTGTGTGTTGGGGCCTTGGAAGCTTTTGATTCAATGTCCTCTGACAACCATCCTGATTTTGGGAAAAAGAAAGAGCCAGCTTGTAAGTTCTGATCCTTTCTGTACTGGTTTGGACTTCTTTCAAGATTCTAAATTTGTAGTTAATTGGCAGATAGTCAACGAAATTATAACTCAAGGATAATTTATAGAGTTTCCAGTTTGATGTGTGGCAGTGTTACTTCACCTTCTGATGATTCTTGTCAAATTGATTTCAGCTTGTAGAATTCGATTTGAAGAATCGACCCCAACTTCAGTTATCGTTACTCTCGGATGTATATACGATATGTTTGAGGACTTGATAGGTTGCACAATTTGGCATCGTAAGTCAGGAAAGAAGGATTATCCTGCCCAGCCTACTCTCGTTTTACTGAAACCGGAGAAAAGATTCCAGATAACTGACCTAATTCCCTCTACTGAGTATTTCTGCAAGATTTTGTTTTTTAGCAAGAGAGCGACTTTGGCTGTTTGTGAAGCTAAATGGATAACTCCTTCCTCTAGTGTAAGCCTTGCTACAGAATCAGATGATATGAGCAAAGGCAATAGAGTAGTTGCTGAAGTTCATTCTCGTGTGAAATCAGCCAAGCACAGCAACATCAAATTACCCGTTCAAGAGCACTCAACACAACTGAAATCAATCAAGCGGATTAGCAAGAACAAGAATGGAGTTTGTCTACATCGTCCCTTGGTGGAAGCTGTTTCATTGATAAGCTGTGGATCACTTTCTCCTCCTACCCCATGTAAATCTAATGGAATGCCGGAAGTGGCTGGCATGACTTGCAAAAGGCAATTGGAGGAGAGTTCTTATGAATATTCCGTGAGAGTGGTCAAATGGTTAGAGCATGAAGGACATATAGACGAGGATTTCAGAGTGAAATTTCTGACGTGGTTCAGCCTGAAAGCAACAATGCAGGAGAGAAGGGCAGTTAACGTTTTTGTGGATATCTTGATCGATGACCCGCCAAGCTTGGCTGAACAGCTTATTGATACCTTCAATGAAGTGATCTGCTGTGAGCGAAAACCAGTTTCTCAGCATGGATTTTGCATTAGGTTGTGGCATTAATTATTCAAAAGATTTGGCTTCATCTTGTTTCATCCTCGAAGCAAGATAAAGATGAGTCCTCCACGCAGGTCTATTTCCTGGTTCTCGGATAACACTAAGTGATAGGATAACAAGTACATAATGCTCATTCATTACATGATAGATTCGACTTTGGTATGCAGAATAGCTAAAAAACTGAAAAGTGAGATCCGTCAGCTTCATTGTTAAACATGCAAATGGTTATAGCACACTTGCTTAGCCACATGGATATTCTTTTATGAAGCATTCAGAAACATAACCACATTATTGTTTGCTGGATTCAGTAGACACATCTAACATTTAGTGTTTAATATTTCATTATCGTGTACCTGAGTTATGGAGTATTTTGTGTCAAGACGACCTCCTCTAATTTGAAGTTGTGGAGATACTAGTGGTCTAGCAATGCCTAAGATCTTCTGTCTCTGTTCTTGTTCTCCTCTATGGATGCCATTTTCCATCACCAAAACATGTTATGGTTCACAGGGAGGGAATTTTACTTTTTCCCCTGAGCATTTTTTATGGAATGTAGTATAAGTCTTTGATTTTTGATTTGATTTTTAGATGAATACTGACTCTGTCTGGATACTCTAATCCATTTTGCAGAAGCTACGAAGAAAATTAAAGGCCATCCACAACAAAGGCACCTATTTTATAATTAATGAGTACTATAAGCTTCTCGAGGATCTAATAGCTAAAAACATCAATTTATAAGAAGAATTTGTTACCGGATTATTAATTAAAAAGCTACTTGAATCTTGGAATGACTACAAATAACAGCTAAAGCACAAGCACTAATAATTGTCACTACGAAATTTGATTGTACACGTAATTAATGAAGATACAAATCGTAAAGAGATTTAAGTAGCCAAAGCAAAGGTGAGAAATGGCAATTCCATTAAACCAAATACAAATTTAGTTGAAGCAAATGACAATGAAATTATAGATGTTATTACTCAAGTCAATGTTATGACCAATGATTGGGTGATAGATTCTAGTGCTATAAGGCACATGTATGCAAACAAAAATCCTTTAACCACCTAACTCAATTCTAGTTAAACCTTGCATTGAATGAAGTACTTCATAGACCAAGTGTTAGAGTTAATCTAATTTCCGTAGCTTTGTTAGGAAAAGTTAAGGTTAGAGTATCATATGAACATGATAAGATTGTTATGACAAAAAATAATGTATTTGTGGGGAAAAGTTACTATAATTAGGGATTATTTATATTGAATGTTTCTAAGATTATCAATAAAAACAACGCATGTTCTTTTACTTAATTTTTTCTTTTGATTTGCATCATGCTAGATTAGGTCATATTAATCATTCTTATCTAAACGATATGCAATCTCTTGGACATATTGTTGTTAATGGTAATGCATGCATAGTTAAATGTGGCATATGTGCTTAACAAAGATAACAAGAAAACTTGTGCATCTGCCTATAGAGAATCTGAATTATTAAGTTAAATTTAAAATAATCTTAGTGATCTATAATAAACTTTGTCTAAAAGTGATAAGTAATATTATACGACTTTTATAGATGACTTGTTTAGATATACTAAAGTGTATTCATTAAAAAATAAAGACGAGGCTTTCAACATGCTATCGTTGTATAAAGTTGAGGTAAAAACCAATTAAATAGGAAAATAAAAAAGTTCTACCAGATAGATTAGGTGAATATATTTTTTTAAGACTACTGTAAAAGCGAAAGAATAATCCATGAAATTACTTTCCTTTATTCCCTATAATCAAATGGTGTGGTAGTAAGGAAAATGGAACTTTGAATAAAATAATGAATGCTTTGCTTGTTAGTTGTGTTGCTTCAAATAATTTATAGGGTGAAGCTATTTTATCTATATGTCATTTACAAAATAGAATTCCTTATAAGAAAACTAGTAAAACACCATATGAATTATGGAGAAATTTAAAAGAGTGGGTGAGTCTTGCTAAGGTGATATTGCCTTATCCTAAAAAAAGGAAAGTAGGATCAAAAACTTCTGATTGCATGTTTATTGTTTTTGTTTGGTTTGAAAAGCGATGTTCTTAAAATTAACAATATTATTAAGACGAAGAATGTAGAGTGTTTTTGAACATATTTTTCCACTTTATGAGAAAATATCTTATGTTCCTACTATTATTATTGATTGTGAAAACTCTAATGTGTTATTGAGAAGGAGAAAAGGACCAAGACAAAAATTATCTTTTAGGAATAATTTTTACACTAATCTTGTTAAGAAGGATCCTTTATATTTTTCGATGCAATTTCTTCGTTTGATGCATCGTTTTAGAAAGAGACCATTAAAAATGAGATTAACTTCAGCTTACAAAATAAAACATAAGATTTAGTACAATTACCACTAGGTGCTAAACTTATTGGTTGCAAATAGATTTTTAGAAGAAAATTTAATTTTGATATCTCCATTGATAAATGTAAAGCTCAATTTGGTTGTTAAAGATAAATGTAAAGCTTGATTCTTTCTTGTTATTGGTTATTCAATTAAATTGCATATGTGCTCCACTTTACTCATTTTCTCTATTCTTTGATTATTCAATTTATTTGATTGACTCATTTACTCACTTCACTCTTTTATAAACTTTATGATTTGCATATTGCTTGATTCGATTATAAAGAGCTACTAATATCACCAAAGGTTAAGACCTCACTTGGTCAACATTCCTAGCAATATATTTTGTCATCATCAAAACCATAGGTTAAGACCTCACTTGGTCAACAATAAATAAATAAATAAATAAATATATATATATATATATAGAAAGTAATTTTAGCAATTATTGCCATAATACTAACTATTATTTCTCTTAAAACATTGTTCCCTTTGCATATGTTTTAAGGCCAAATTACCACAACCAATTCCCAAAATATGTGTCATACGTGTTTACCAGAACTAGCACTCTAATTGTGATGTTAAAGATTTAAGGAAGCAATTATAGATGTGTGCTTGGTACACTTTTGTTAAAGAGCTCAATGAGGAGTTAAAGAGGTTTAAAAAGTTGAAGCCTGGGTGTGTTGCCTTGGTAGAGTATCTGGTGCAAACTTAAACTTTATCATACTAAATTTTCGAGTCCAAATGTCATGTGGTTGAAAACAAGATATATGAAACATCTATTGGATATTTTACAAGCTAGGGACAAAGCTTATTATTTCAATGTTGGAGACAATTATGATAATGGATATGAAGAGGCAAGCAGAAAGAAGGAAGTATATGCAGTAAAAGATAACGAAGGAATTAATGTAGTGTCATATCATATGGAATGGAGATGGTCTTAAGAAACATCAAGGGGTGATTTAAAAGATATAATGAGGCTTAGGGAGCAAACTTCCTGTTTTAGGCATTAGAATTTGTAAAGAAGAGTATATAGTGAAAGACATAAAGCTCCTATGTGACCTAAGTAACTTTAAAAAGTCTTTTTTTTTTAATTCTCAAAACAACTCTTTATGATTTTCAATTTTAAAAAAAAACTTCTTTTCTTAGACTTTCTTTAAAAAATAACAATGAAACATGGCTACTTGAATATCACACGCATACCTATCAAATGTTGACAACATGACTAATTAAATTCAAATTAAATTAATTGAACATATTATCTTGTAATAATTATCTTTAAATAATATTTTATGTCAAGTTTAATTGGTTTAGGTCATATTTAAAATATTACTTAGGTTATCATATCACTAACATTTAATTGGTCCATGTATGATATTCATGTCACATACATTTCACCTTTACTTTTAACAAAAGTTTATTAAGAGAAGATTTATAAACAACTAAAAACCACAAGGAACATTTTTGGGAATTTTAATGATTAGAATTTTTTTAAAAGTTAGTTAAACTATACAAGAATTTCATATCTTTTTACCAAAAAAGTAAAATATAGAAGAATCTTACACCACATTTGCCTTCCTTTCTTTGATTGGAATTTCTTATTCCATACGTTTGGATGTATATGTTATATACTAACGTATCTTCCCTATTAACATTATATGGATTAGACTAAACTTTACAAAATTTCAAGCTTAAATAGGTGAAGTCCCAAGGAAACAGAATATATAGGTACATGTTGAAGAATGTCAACTCACTTTTACAAGGAATGAAACATATAAGGAACATTAGAAATAGTTGGATATTAATATTATATGAATTCAAAATCAATCAAGGTTTTGTAGGATTTTGGCGTGGCGATAATTTTGTAAAAAAAATAAAATTTTACATATTTTTATAATTCAAACTTAAACTTTAAAAATAGTAATAAAATAAAATAACTTTTAATTTTTTATTAAAAAAAGTCTATTATTATTCACCATTAATTATATTAGTGTGAATAATCTTGTTAGTTAATATTTGTGTCTTATAGAAAACATGTATAGTATCATTGCCATGTGATAAATTGATATTTAAAAATTAGAAATATAATACAAAACATAAAAGATAATCCATAATCTATTTAATTTTACAATTATAATTCGTACTAATAATTAATTTTTTAAGATAATCTGTTATTAAAAATATTTTTAAAATTAAAATAAAATACAAGACAAAGAAAATTAAATTGTTAAAAGTAAATTTCTATCTCTAGAATGATAAAATAGTTTGTGTCCAATCTGACTACATCCAATTCAATCCAAAATTAATAAAATCCATCTAAACTGATCAAAATTTAGGTTAAATTTTTATTTATAATTATTTTTGAGCTGGTTCGAGTTTAGTTTAAATATGTTATTTTAATTATTAAATAAAATTACATTTTTTAATAATAAAAGACTTTTAAGATAAGAACTTTAAAATTAGGTTTTGAAATAATTAATACATTTTAAAAGAGTTGGATGGGCATAATACAGCCTAAACGAGCTTTACTTTTGGGCCCAACTTATTCAATTAGACTTGACTCAGTCCAAGTTATTTTGCTGGAGTCCCATTCAAGCGTGAGCTTAAGCTATCGCGGGTTGACTTATTGCCATTCCTATCTTTCCCATCACGTCGGTCTTGAAAAATGCACTGCAACAGAATATATCTAGTGTAAGCAACAAGAGTGTTGTAGCGACTCGTCCCAAACAAGATCCCATTTTCAACGTTCTTTTCAACCAAAGCATCACTAGGTGAGTTTTACTGCTTCACTCTCCCAATACACTATTTGCTCTTCCTTTTTTTTCTTCTATCGTTCGCATTGTCTGAAGTAATGATAAGGCATTTACTTGTCAACTAATGGTTCACCCATTAATACAATTGGATTGATTGCTGGGTTGGTTATGAATACATGGAAGCATTTTTAAGAACTTTAGGTCATTGTGGTAATACTGAACGATATGTCACAAAGCAGCCCCACGGATGGTGGATGTCTCCTTGAGCTGCTTGAGTATGTATTTGGGTTGTCTTTCGATGTAAAAACAAGTTACAGCCCCCTGTTTCTCAAGCTCCTTACTTTTTGGAACACATTTGATGGATTGATATGCTTGTAACATTTGATAGATGATGGGTTCTTTAATGTTTTAATGCATTTAACTAAGTCATGTTTGTGGTGTACTTCTATACTAGGTATGTCGAATTGCTAGGTGTTTAAGAGTAGGTTGCAAGAGTATGCTCAAAAGATGGGATTGCCTACACCTGAATATGAAAAAAAAGGAAGGGCCTTCTCTTGAGCCAATCTTCAAGTCAACAGTGACTGTAAAAAGTGTTAGTTATGACTAAAGTTGGTTTCTTTCACCGCGGTTTAGTCGTCAAATGAAAACAACGTCGTATTACTCAACTATCGAAAGAGAGAATTGATTTTAGAGGAGGCGTAATATATTAAATTCGAGCCGAAATTTTTTGTCTAATTTTATTGTGTCCAATAAATTTCAATAATTTATTTATATAAATTTCGTGTAAATCTCACGTGAATTTTACAAAACAAACGACTGAGAAAGTAGAATAAAATAAAGTAATATTGGACAAAAAATCTGTACTAGTTAATTTCAACCCCTTAAAAAGAAAAGTTGGAAAATTTTCATAGAAAATTCCGTCTTCCTGTGCTTTCCCCTCTATTTGACTGCATTAATCTTCTCCAGGCTGCTGCGTTAGATAATCATCAGTTTGAGCTTCTCGGTTCCCGCCTATATATAGTAAGTGCTTTTCTTGTATCCTCATGTTGTCAGGAATTAAACGGTCCAGTCAATCCGTATCACTGATATTAATGGCGAAAATTTCCAGGCTTTTCGGGTCAAGTAATCTTATTGTGTTGCGGTTCGGCTTGGTTCGGGTCGGGTTAAGTTTGATGGCGTTTTTCCAACAGTGGTTATGATATCTTAGTTTCCCCTAAACCGCAAATCTCGCACGTTGCATCGTCTCTCTCAATTCAGACCTTTAAGCTCTCTCTGTCAAAACCATTGCTTGTGATTGGTAACTAATCAAAACAAATAAAGATTGACTTTCATTCTACTGTTTCTGCTCATGGGTTTTGATCCCTTTAATTGATTTCTTGCTTCACTATGCTCGGTTATTTTACAGAGACTATATCTCTTGTCTCCAAAGTTTTGAACTCTGTGTGGTGTTCTTCTCGGCTGCGAAAATGCATGGTCGGCCTCGCAAACCTTTTAAGCTGGAGGACGAAGCAGCATCCGTTGCTAAAGCCCAGAAACTGAGAGCCCTCCAATCTCAATTCCTCTCCAATCATCACCACAAAAAGTACTGGCTAAATATTCTTATTCCCTCCAGACATGGTTCAAGTAATCAAACCTAAGTGTTGGTGGTTTTCTTTATTTTTATTCTTTTCTGTTGTAGTTATACGCAGGAAGCTGTAGAGCTAAGCGCCGAGCTTCTCGAGATCAATCCGGAATCTTACACGGCTTGGAACTACAGAAAACTTGCTGTTGAATATAATTTGACTCACTCCGCTTCAGATCCGGACTTGGCCAAATCCATTTTTGATGAAGAACTCAGATTGGTACCGTTTCTTTCTGTTTGAACTTTAGTACTGGATAAGTGGAAGGAAAAGCTGAAGCTTGAAAACAGAATTATGATTATTGCTATTTATATGTATTGCATTTGTTTTGAGGAATTAATTTGATGTTAATTGTAATAGGTGGAGAATGCATTAAAACAGAATTTTAAATCATATGGAGCCTGGTATCATCGGAAATGGGTGCTAAGCAGAGGGCATTCTTCGATAGAGAAGGAGTTGCGGCTCTTGGACAAGTTCCAAAGTCTTGATTCTCGGAATTTTCATGCTTGGAACTACAGAAGGTTATAGTTTTCATTAGTGATGTAAATTTCTACGTTGGGTATATCAACTCACTTACTTTAGTTCCTTTTTTCTTTTTTTTCCTGCTTTAAGGTTTGTGGCATCATTGATGGATAGATCAGAAGAGGATGAATTGAAATACACCCAAAGTCTGATTGATAAAAATTTCAGTAATTATTCTGCATGGCACAATCGGAGGTGTGATCATTTTCCTCTTACAGGTGCAAGCGTCTGAAGTTGATTGAGTGTATGAAAAATGGTCTTGATTGTTGATTTTACAACGACTCTTAGGAGTTTTCTCATTTTATACTTGCTGTGACACCAGTGATAAATTGGTAATAAGGATCATTTCTATTATGGGAGATGGTTTGTTTCAATTCAAGCATTGAATTTCTCTCGTCAAGTAATTTGAGGAAGAATTGACAGGGAGACATACCAATCATTTTGGGGAGCAGGAATTAGTTGAGATAATAAAAAGTATACATTTGATGAACCTTCCTTTTCAGATCTTTGAAAGTTTATCTTCATCCTTAAAACTTTGTTTAGGATTCAAGTCTCTTGTAGGTTGACAAATAAATCTTATGATTGGTGATCCTGTTTAGTTTAAACAAGTTTTGGTGTAAATGCTACTGGTTAATATTGCATGCAAGATTGGAACGTCAACAGTTCAAAGGCCTCCATTGTAGACATCATTTTGCTATATCCCAGCCCATCCTTCTTAAATGGTCTTACTTCTTTCACACATACTTGCTAGTGTACATCTTTCAGTGGGAACTCTATAATTAGATATTCGCTGATAAGACTTTAGGGTGTCACTATTGTCTCTCGTGTTTGGGTAGAGACATTTATTATGTTCTTTACCTAATTGACTAAATTTTGCAGTGTAGTCCTGGCTAATTTGATGAAGAAAAGATGTGAAGGATTTTCTCAAAAAGATGAAGTTTTGACTAGAGAATATGAATTAGTACGTGAAGCTCTGTTTACTGATGAAGATGATCAAAGTGGTTGGTTTTATCATCTTTGGCTTCTTGATCAAACTGTTAAAGTTGAGTCTCTTCTGCTGGTTGCTTCATGGCCTGCTCATGGTTCTGATGTTGTTGTATTGAGAGAGAGTTGCACCGATGGCTGTGCTTCGTCCTCATTCAATGTGTTGCAATTTAATTCTAAAACATTTCCTCTCGTTGTTTATTTTAATGAGGCTGTAGAAGGTGTAAATTCATCCACAGTTACAGTTTCATCTAAATTGAACAAAGATAAGGATCTTACCTGGAAACCTCTTTCATCAAATAATTCTCGAACTGCCCACGTTTGGGTTGCACAAATAGATCTCCCAAGTACACAGCTCCAATCTTCGGAAGCTTATCCTTTTGAAGTAACCATTGGTCAATCTCAAGGAATCACTTCTGTAGGTGGTTTTAGTTATAATTATGCTACCCGACTTGCATTTTCAGTGTGTCTACAGCCTCCCAGAAAAGAACATACTGAAGGATCAGTTTCAGGGAAGATAGTTTGGAGAGATGAAAACTTTCATGCTTTTGAGCCTTGCTGTGTGGAACCAAATCTCATACCTCCTATTGATCTCTTAAGCATCAATAGTGAACAGGATCCAAAAGCTTCAACATGGCAAAAAGAAATCTTAGATGAGGAGATAAAAAACTTCCGTGAATTGTCAGACTGGTAAAGCTGTTTTATTTGGTTGGAAGTTTGAATTTTAGGATTATTACTAATGCTATATCTTCTTTATCATGTTTTTGTAGTAAAATTGGGAAACTTACACTTGCGAGGCTGTTGACAGCTTATGATGCACTGACATCTTACAAATTAGCACATTCTGAAGAGGTTCTTAAAATATATAGTGACTTGATGAAGTTGGATCCATCACATTCTCAATACTACAAGGATGAATACAGTTTGGCTTTATTGAGACAGGTGATCTGCTTAAACATCAGCTTCTTAAAAGCCAAGAAACCATGCTTTTTTAGATTCAGATTGTGCTAAGTAATCATGTTCTGATTCAGATTCAGATTCAAATCTGAATGGTTAAACAATTTATCAATCTGAAAGTTTGTACTTCTTAGTGTCCAAATCTTCCTTTTCTGGTTGGTTACCTGGATGAACTATTGCAATAAAGTATATAAATCAGTCTATGAATCAATTTCTTCCCCTCAAAATCCTCATAATTTTTTGTTTACTGCATATTTTCTTTTCATAATAAATTTCATTTATGCACCTGGTGTGCTCCTTATATTTGCAGATCTAGATTGATACTTACAGATGTCAATTAAACAAATAATTGGTGTTGCTGACACGTTAATAGGTGAGCAGATTCTCATTTTTTAATGCTTCTGCAGGTAACTTCTGATAGGGAATCTCTGTTGTGTCGCTGTGTCAAGTATATGGGCTTAAGTTCATTGGACGATCACCATCCAATTTGCCTTCGACTCCATAAGTTTTCATTATCACGGATGGGATCTTTTGAGAGATTGTTGTGGGTCCAAATGTTAGACCTCAGCCAGAATGAACTTCGATCAATTGAAGGTAGATTGATTTCACTAGTTCAATAGTCTTTAAACGATTTCTTCAGTCTGAACAGCTGCTGCTTGTACATTTTTCTTGAATTCATATCCATGTTTGCAGTGTATCAATTCTTCATTGACATCATGATATGATAATTTATTCAATTAGGTTCTTAGTTTCCTTAAGAATGCAATATCTAGGGCATAGTTTGAAGTTTTTGAATTATTTAATAATTTCCAGTTCATAACTACAAATGTTCCATCATATGCTTTTAAACTATTATGTATTTAATTTGTGACAGGACTGGAGGCCATGCAACTTCTTGCATGCTTGAATTTGAGTAAGAATAAAATTGGTAGTTTTACCGCTCTAGGACCTTTGCAACAGCTGAAATCGCTACAAGTTCTGGATATTTCATATAATGAGATAGGCACCCACTCTGTTGACACAACAAGGTACTCGTGCCCTTCTCCTTTGTCTCATTCACTTGGTAGCGAGTGGAATCAGGATGATAGTCTGATTGATGGTGACTGTGTGACAAGTTTCTGGGAAGCATTTCTTGTTTTAAAAGGCTTGAAATTGACCCAACTGGATGTGGTGGGGAATCGTATAGCTGATGAAAGATTTTCACAGTTTCTGGTTAAGGTTCTACCCGCCCTTAAGTGGCTGGACGATGTACAATTAAAGTAGTTTTGATTGACAGTGAGGTTAACCTCTTCTGTTCTTGTTTCTACTTTTAATTCTTATCATGTGTAAAATAATTAATTGTCTTGAGATTTGAGCATCAAGTTGTAATTTGGGATATGTTGAGCAAGTCATTATGTGAATGGCAATGTGATGGGAGTAGCCTGAACACTAAATCATATAGAACTAGTTGGAGAAACATGCAGGGAGAAACATGATGGGTTTGATTCATCTATTGGAGGAAAAGTAAAAATTGCTTGTTGATGGGGTATATCATATCACAATTTTGACATACTACAAGTGAGACTGCCCAAAATAGCATGGAGGTTGTTGCACTTTAAAGCTCTTGCAACACAAATTAAATCAACAAACTTGATTGCCAAGTTGACCCAAGCCTCTCAAGTCCCAATCCCAAATTTTGATTTCCATAGCATTAGCAATTGATCCCTGAAATCTTTTTCGTAGTCCATGAACACGTTTGCTGGCGATAGCACCTGCGCCTACATAAATGCTAGTTTCTTTCTTCCCCTTTGGCATTGCGACTTGGAAACTTACTCTTCTATTCTTGACTTTGTAGTACTATGAGCAAGCTCTTTGCAGTGAATAAGGCTCATGTGCTTGAGTTTTTTTATTTGAGATACTCCTTACTGTATGCTGGTTAAGATGATTAGATAAAATGTTTTTTTTAGTATTTGCATGATAAGATGGGGGAAAAGGAAGTACTAGCTTAACATGTAATGTTAGTCCAAATGTTTCCTCAGGCGGAGAGCCTTAGTTTAGCAGGGTACATTGTCAAACTAACTGATCGATTTGTCCTGCTGAACGAACAACTCAAGGTCAATTTCCAGCTGCCTCCAAAACACCAAATTAGGGGGATCAAGTTGAGCCTAAGGTTGGCTTGACTCAGTATGAAGTCCATGATGTTTGAACAAATTTGACTCAAAACTCCTCTAAAGCATAAACCACTCAACAGTCTGACCTACCCAACCGGCTTGATCTCCAAACTTTCCACCCCAAAGGAGAGCTTATTGAGAAAATAAATACATCTTAAAAACTTGTGAGAGCAACTCTAGACATGAGGGCAGGAATTTCTTCCTAAGTGTCAAACTGAACTAACCTCAATGACCTGCTTTCTAAAGTTATTCTGCAGATAAAAGAAAAGTTATATGAGGGATAGAGGAAAGAGCATTAAAGAAGAAAAGAATTGAAGAGCGAAATGAATCACTGAGGTACCTCAGCATGCAGTTTTTGATTATTTCATCTATCAAATACGCAGGTTCTGTTTTTTGCTGTTCTATTAAACTAGATTGTCGAGCCTGCTAGGGTTGGTAATGGGTTAAGTCCGATCCAAATTCTCTTGTGAGAAATTCGAATTCAACCCAAAACTTGATTATGTTTTAAGATCAGTTTAATCAAAATTTGAAACTATGAATAATGATAACAAGAGCAAAATGATGAAGAACAATAACACTGCCAATACAGACCCAACCACACTTCAAATCAACAATCCTGATCAGACTATTATTGTCATCCCTGCGTCAAACCATAAGTTTCTGGTGGAGATTAGTAAGACTGCTTGGTTGCTGCAATTTCTATACAAACAACCCCATCATGAAAAAAACATATTTTAATCACTTCTCCGGTCCTTAGTTACCCTCCCCAGTCACTTCAGCCTTTACATTACGACCCATCTCGTACGCTTTCTCAGCTTCTTCTTTCATGTTCTTAGACTCGTAACACTTCCCTAACAAGTTGAACGCTTCCGTGTTTTCCGGACTCAATTTAACCGCCTCAGTCAGATCGTTAACCGCCGACTCAAGTCGTTCTTGGCGCTTCATTTGCATCGTCAAGTCGGCTCGCTTAAAAAGCGCGTCCCCTCTCTCCTTGTCGCTCAGCGACTTGACGGCGAGGGGAGAGAGAGCGACGTCCAGAGCCTCGAGAGCGGAGGTCTTGAATCCCTGGAGATCGAGAGCCAAAGCTTTCAAGATGTGAGCGGCGGCGTCTTTGGGATCGAAGGCGATGGCTCTCTGGGCTTCTTCTTCGGCTAGTTTGGCGAGCGAAATGGAGATGGATCGGGAATTGGAGGGCGAGGCAGCTTGGGAGAGGAGCTGAGCGCCACTGACGAAGTGGCGCTTGGCTTGGATGTTGGCTTTGTTGGGGATGCGAAGCTTGGAGAGGATTCTACTGGGGACGTCGTGGATTTTGAGGAAGACGAAAACTAGTATAAGGATTAGACCTACTTGAAGAAGAATGTCGCTTACCATTGGATCCATTGTGACTCTGAGGAAGGACTGGGACTATGAGACGACCCCTAGGGCAATATAGTTTTCATCCAATTTTTCGTCAGAATTGGGGGCCGTCGATGCTGTTGACCATCAACTTCGTGATTGCATAAAAGTCAAAGTCAAAGCCTCCTTTTCCTTTTTTTTTCATGTTCTTGTATTGTTTTCCAACATGATTTTTGTATTTAATTTTTACAATATATAAATTTCAATTTTTGTATTATAAATCTAAACTGCAATGATAATAAGAAATTATACCGAAAAACAAGATAGCAGCTCCAGTCTAATCATCAATTACACCATTTGATCTGTTCGGACAACGTGAAATGGATTATGGAGATCAAAGAGAGTTTCAGTAATTAACTCTTTAATGTTTACAGCCCAGCCGTTAATTTTCCAAGCTAAGGACTCAACTAACTTAAAGTCAACTCCATGACCCGTTCGCAAAGTGAATTATGACATATGTTACCTCCAAATGTTGGGGTTAAAGCTATTCAAACTTTAACCACAATTAGCAACAATCATAACTCTTCCAAGCAAAACATTTGAAGGTGGAGCTTTTGATCGTCTACTATAATTTATTACATTATCATTCAGCTCTTACTAAAGAGAAGCAAAGATGTTACAGGAATGAAATGAGTATTAAAAAGGATAAAAGCCAAGTACATGAGAGACTTGTCACCAGAAACCCACATGAAGTACAGAAAATATGCTGTTCTGAATTTGAAACCGTTAGGTTTCAGCTTGTCATTATTATGGGTTAGATAGATTAGTAAAACAAAAAGGTATGTTAGTAGATGTTTTGTAATCTCTAAATCAGCCAGCGTCAGATATATGACAGTTTCTTGACAAAGTATTAATGCGGTCTCTTATTAACCACCCATCTTTATCAACTGTACTGGAGATTTCAGCAACTTCTTCAAAGTTTCGACAATATTCCGGAATGACGGCCGCTCTGCTGGATCACTGAGGAAAAGAATGAAAATAAAAAATTGAAGGTTAAAGCAACTGTATTTTTCTATGCTTTAAAACAGACCAATATAGCAGAGCACACCAGAAGCAAAGAGACTAGATGATACTTACTCAGCCCAGCAAGACTCCATAAGAGAAGCCAATGCCGGAGAAGTGTTCTGCGGGATAGCAAGTCTTCTGTTCTGAAAAGCCACAGCTCCAACTACCTATAAAGGATTCCACCACTTCCATGTTGTCAGAACGAAAAATAAAAATGGCAAGGGAGACTTACAGCTCTAAACCCCTATTTGATGTATAAATTTAAAATGTTCGGTCAACAAAGTGGGCGCTGAGAACAAAGGGGTGGCGAGGGCCAAAAACTTAACATTTTAACCTAAAAAATTCAGATTTTGCACCACCATGTTGCTTTAGCAATCTATCTCGACATTTTCAAAGCCTTGAACTAATGGGAATTATGGTGAAGTGGTATTTCCTCTACAACATATGTGATACTCCAATCAAATGTTGTTAGGATCAGTAGAAGATAGGAAGAATAAGCAGAGGACAGAGGAGTAATGGGTAGGGGAGTACGATATTCTGTATTCGGGTAGTTAGTTAGCTAATAGTACTGACAACCAATCA
>JANVCL010000006.1:6266317-6277129 GCA_026546855.1 Erythroxylum incrassatum | reverse complement strand
TCTTTCTCTAAGTATTCTTACTTCTTCTCTCAATTCTAGAACCTCCTGCCTTTCTCTTAAGGCTCGGTTCTCTGCTTTTAAGGCTTCTATTCTTTGTTGTAAGGTTCTAACATCTTCCCCTTGAGCAGCTGTGGGTTCAGGTTTAGTTCCTATCTCTGATCTCCTCCTAACTCTAGGTGGAGACCTTTCTTCTTGTTATTCTTGTTGTACCAATTTGACATCAGGTACAACAGTCAAAATTTTCCCCTTTCTAGGACAACCTCGCCCTCGTTGAGGAGGTGTTCTTCTTCTAGAAGGCATCTCTAATATGGAGAAAATTAAAATCATTCAGATACAAAAATAACATGCTATTGACATGATGCAGATCCTATACTCCATGGTGTCATGCTTATGCAAGAATATCATATGCATATTTCATATCATATACATATTTACATCATAACTTTTATTTAATACTTTTTTTACATCATATAGATCACAAGATCCCTACTCTTATACAACCTTTGGCTCTGATACCATCTGACACGACTCGCCTTTTTGGACCGTGTTGGCACCATGGAATGGGTAGGCTTAATGCCACCAAAACCCGTAGTAAGCCTAACTTTTCTATATCCTATTAAAAATTCGGCATGACCTATTCATTTGTCTAATAAATCCTTATACCTGCTTAATAGGTTGTAAGAAGCAAGGATCCAAATCTACAATTCTCACATACATCATCTACTTATAATCAGCCAATCTATGATCATCTCATATCATCAACTGACATCATTCTTAATAACATAACATATCCATACATGTTTTATGTACATATAATTATGACAAACCATGGAGCAACTATAAGCATTTGCAATTAACATCATGCCAAAACATTACTTTTCTGATTATCCAAGCGAATCTCAAAAGGCTTGGATTTCTCTCTTATACGATCTGCTAATTCCCCGAAATGATGATAGTGAGAGGTGAGTCTACAATGCGACTCAGTGAGATATAAACATGCTACCATGCTTGTGAGGCTAGGTAACACAAGGCTAGCTTTACAAGAATGGTCTGTGGCATTCTAAGCAACAATATATGGCATCAATGGATAACCTGATAGTAATATCAAATGCAACAATCACAGGAATATCAATAATAAAGCTCAATATGAATTGTTCAAATAAAACATGAATCTATTTTCTGAATTCTTTTCTGGGTTTTGGGTTCTTTTCTAAATTCTGGTTTCTTTCTAAATTTTGGTTTCTTTCTGAGTTCTGGTTTCTTTCTGAATTCTGAGTTCTACAGGATTCCTAATTCTAAGCTTTCTTATTTTTGAGTTCTGATTTCTTGAATTTCTTAGGAAGAGACAGAGGCATGCTAGTACGGCATATCTCTCCTTTTTCTGATTCTAGACAACGTTGGTCTAACCCTGCCCCTGGAGGCCTGTCCTCTCCAGGTAGGACCCGGATCTAACCCATCACCGGCGGGTTACCAATTTGCACATGGTCTGGTAATATACTCCATCAGTTAGGTATTCTATGAACTCATCATTCATGGCTAACAAGAAAACATGATTCATCAATGAATTGCAATTAATAGGTTCAACATAATAAGGGAACCAGAAGATGCAAAGAATCTGATTATCATCTGGTCAGTCTGGCATACAACATGCTAGACTCAACTACATGGAGTCATATGTCAAATAAGTCATAAAGGTTCAAGAACAATTCAACAAGCCATAAGATAAAAGAAAAGGATTACTACACAAGTATGGTAGCATGATTATACTCAACTCGACTGCTTTAGGGGTTTTGATCTCTTTTCTAACTTTCTTGAACTTGAGAGGTACTAGGTGCAACTTCTAGTTCTATTCCTTGTCTGCTTTCACAAGCTATTAGGTAATATGGATAACAATTACATATACCCGCATTAGTCATTCTCTTATAAACCTCATTTCTTAACACATATCATTAAAAAATTTCTATTTTATTCACTAAATCATCTGCATATGTCCCATTCATGAAGGCATAACTCTTTATACATAGGCCTAATGTTTTTCAAACTTTCCAAACCTCTAGTTAACACATAAATTCACAATTTGTCTTTTATGACCATGTCCTAATTCGGTCATTAAGGAATCCAAATCTCCCATTCACGATCAACCTTAATATTCAGTGGTGAGTTGGACCCTTCCTGTCTCAAATCCTTATAACTTATTCATTTCTCATCCAATTAAGGTGATTCAAACCCTCATTTTCAATAAACTCATATGACTGTCACATGCCCAAAGATGGCTAAAAATGATGTAATTTGGATTTATTATGATTTTTATAAGCCTGTCCTGTTTCTGTTCTCTTCTATGTCACTAAGGTTAGTAACACCCTTCACTTATTCGGCCATATCTCACAAAATACTCATCCAATTAAGATTTACTTTATACATCACATATATGACACATTTTTGAGCATTTAATAAGAAGAACTCATCATCCAATTCTAACTCTAAAGTCTTCAAACAATTAACTTTCAGTTCGTGTTTCAATCCCGCTGGTATTCTGAACCAGTGTCAATTCAGGGCTTTTTTCCTTTTCTTGGCTCACCCTAAATTCTTAAAAACATTCAGGGATACAGTAGACATCTGTATCTACAACTTCTATGTTTTGAGTTTCTCCAAATTCACAAGTTAAGCAACTAAAAAAAATGTACAAAGAGGACCTACGAATCTGTCTCCATTGACAGCTTGAACTCCAAAACCCTAGGTTTTGATTTAGCCCCCAAATTACCATAAAAATGAAAATTTTTCATGTTAATGTGTCATTAGACATCTAAGAATAAGAACCCATCATCAAAATCATCAAATCCATACATTCCATCAAGTGGGTTTCATAGCCATGAAAAAAGAGAGAGAAAAACTAAGCTTTAATCGATAAAACTAAGTGTCGGGATTGAGGCTTACCTTTTTGTACTAACCGAATGGCTTGATTCTCCTTCCCATCCTTGTTACAAGGGTTGAAAAGCTTGAGACGGAGATTCCATGGAGGTTTCTTGGGTTAGAGAGAAGGAAGAAGACAATGTTTTGTCTTCTTTCTAACTTAGCTTCTTATATAAGCCTCATTGTCCCTTATTTACAAAAATGCCACTCTTGTACTGGTTCTTAAACATCCGCTCGTACAATTTCCTGAGACCACCGAAAAATGTCATACATCATTAATTTGATGTCACCAAAAATTATTATTCACTATTCTATGGTTTTAATGACATTAGTCTCAAATACCGATTTATTTCAATGTACCGGGTAAACTAGATACCGGGTGTTACACCATGGAAGGTTGACTGTAAGTTGGTTGGCCATAAGGAGGGATATAGAGAGAGGTAGATTCCTTGGTGACAGTAGGGAGGGTACTATTAGAAGTGATTCCACCCCATGAGATATTAGGAGAGGGTGGTGCGACGAAGCTATTTGCAAATAACCCAGATGCTCCTCCTGCAAGACCCATCGATGTGTGATTAAACAACGGAATCGATGGTGATGTGGGTTTGGAGCCTGTTAAACCATCACAGGGATTTAAATGTTGATACATTCAATTTTGATTTTCTACTACTTGACTAAGCCCCACTTGTAGATTGTTGAAAAGTTGTTTAATAGATTCCATCTCCTCCTTGTGAGTTGCCTGATTTTCAAGGGTGATCTGTTCAAACTAATCCTGCTTTTAGTGGTAGGAATCTTTCCATTCAGTGATCGGGGCAAATTTGTCTTGGAGGTCTTTGGAGAGTTGTTTTTGAGCCTCCTCTAGTTGCTTGAATCTCATGCCTTCAGCCATCAAGTCCAAGGAACAGTGGGCTCTAATACCACTTGATAGTAGCTACTTTAGATTAGTTAAGGAGCTCCAATAGTACCTGCATGTTTAACATCACAAATAAGAATATTTGACAAAGAAAGAACAAAGAGAAAAGAAGAAAGAGAGAAGATGAGGGAGAGAAAAGAGTATATTGTCCATTTCATATTTTGTAAATGTCAGCCAGTACAATTAAAATAGGGCCACTCCGAGATTCCTTATAACAAACTTGCCAGCTAATCATTCAATAATTCTCAAACGATAAAATTTACATCTTAAATGTTGGATTGTTGGACTCAGCAAACATTTGGGATGACGAAGTTTTGCTGGATCAAATTGGCTCGTATCAAGATAGGTAGCGTCGTGGTGACATCTTAAAAGAAGATGAGTGGTGACGACGACAACGCTAGGGCAGTCTTCGTGTGTCTCGAGCTTTTTTGGGGAAGAAGCATGGTGTTTGCAAACTAAATTAAAGAAATCCAAGGCTAAAACAAGGTTGTTTAGTAAGAATAACACTAGCCCGAGATTAAGATTGGTATAAGAGTGTCTGAGAGTAAGTTTAAGTTTGATTTAAACCAAAATAAGTAACTTTTAAATTAGAATCAAAGTTGTTTGAGCATATGGCTAATGTAATTCTAAAAGTTGAATAAAATTTCTTTCCTGTATAGATCAATCTATTCTTAATTTAAATAAATTAAATTTTATTCTAAACAATAATTTAAAAATTATTTTAAAAATCAAAATCAATTTTAAAGTAAATTATTTTCCTTAATATAATTAAAATAAAAATTAAATTATTCCTAATTAATTTTTAGAAAATAATTTTATAGAATTAAAATTAATTATATTTAAAATTTTAATTAATTAGATTCATTAAAATTAAAAATTTTGTTTTTTTAGGAAAGGTATTTCTTGATTAAAGTTATCAAATTTAGTTTAATTGAAATAAGTTAAACTTATTATTTTATTCATTTAGAAATTATTTTTATTTGAATAATAAGTTTCTTGATTTAATAATAAAGATATTCTTCCTATTTAAACTTCCAAATGGACATCTACATGTCATAAATAGAAAAGATTTTACACCAAACCATCAAATTACTAATGAAACTAACATTTTGAATTGAACTGACAAGGTTTTAGAAGGTTGGTTACTCAATTGAAAATTTTAAAAACAACAATCTCAAAAGGCTCAATCCTACATGAAACATAATATAATGTCTCAACCAAATCTTGCAATTCAAAATACCTCACTTTATCACTTCATAATTCCAAAGAGGCTCACTTACTCAAATATGAGATAATGATGCGTAAGTAATTGAAAAATACGTAGAAATATGTGTAAAGGACACCTAATTGTTTCCTAATGCTAAAACTAATGAAAAAACAAGTATTTATAGGGTTTTGAGACCCCTATTAGTTATTGAAGACAAGAACTAGTCGATATAATAGCTGGTTGCAGATTATTGATCAATTAGTACTATAACATACAAGTCAATCAGTGTGCATTGAATATAGTGATTTGCTAGCCTTTGAGACATTATTCAACCATTAGGCATATTGTCGACTAATATAGCACATTGATAAACCAATACATTAACTCATGTTACTACAAATTCTCAACACGTCAAATTTGATAACTTTAACTTATATTAATTAACCACTAACCTATATGGGTCAATCAATCCCTCCTCAAAAAATATGATTTTAATAATTTCAAATGCTCAAATTCAAATTCTTAATGCAATTATGATTTAAACATTTCCCAAAAATTTTCCTAAAAGGTGCTTGAAAGATTAAGGGGATTTTCTATTAAAATCAAAATTTTCAATGCCTCTTAATGAATGAAATGATTCATGCAATGAAATAAAAAAATATTTATACATTGTGAGCCTTTTAGCACATCAAAATGACTAAATGAGATTATAATTAACAACATAAACTAAAGAATTACCTTGATATCCATTATTTTTCTTTTGTTCTTGACTTGGCCTTTAGTTGGTAAGTTGCAAACCTAATCTTTTTTTGTATTTCATGAACTATCTTCTTGAGTTTATGATTACATCTTATTTTCATATTCCTTCTCATCAAAATAATAAACCCACCAGTACTACTTATTTCTCTTTTTTTAGAACTAAATGATTTAATTAATGAAACAATAGCTAGATACAAAGTTATAGTAGTTACAAGGCTAATAAGGGATGTAAAAGCCGGCAATCCATAAAGGGGAAATGTTAGGATGATATAAGGGAAATCATACTACGAGTTCCAACTAGCACACTTTTCAGGAGAAATTAGACTAGGCATATTCTAAGCAATGGCATTCATCTTATCTTATTTTTTAGGTTCTTTATGATAACATCTAAGCTAGTGGATTCAATAGGAAATAGCCTTCTGTTCCTTTCACATCATATGTAATATATTAGAGTCCCAAAGGACATTTTGAAGAAACATTTGTTACCTTTATTGCGAAGATGTAAACTAGAGGCTAGAACCTCTTTTAGTTTAACAATCTCTCCTTTTTTGATAATGATAAAACATTTGTGATATTGGAGAGCAATATAGAAATTAAGCATACAATCAAGATAGAAATTATCTCCCTCTTAATTCATGCATAATTTATAATACAGTATCAAGAATAAATGATCTATTTAATATCAAGTGTAAAAGAAATATCCACATATTTACTTAAACATAACAAAAATTACTCCTAATATGATATTAAAATTGACCATGTTATGTAGAATAAAGTTATTAAGATGGATATTATCTCCTAATATGGGAGCAGAAAGGAATGAAAGATCGTCATTACCTAGAAAGGTAAAGTGGCCATCTGAAGAGACAAAGTTGTATTTGATAAAAAGGTGGTGCAATATAGTTATAGCTATAAGACCATAAACATCATTACGCTTCCTAGAAACTTTGATTGAGGAATCTAATCCAAATATGGTTCTGACACGTATGGGTATGGAATGAGGATGAATATTTTAGTAAGGTAATTATAACAAGAGAAATGTTTAGATATAGGAATGCCAAGGATTTCATTAATGAGATTACCTTTGAAATAATTGTTTATACCTCATTCTCTAAAAAATAGGCAAGTATCATCTTGAATTACTCTAGGTCAAAGATTATATTAAACACTAATATGTCAATATTTTGGGAGAAGGGGTTCCTACCCTTAATTAACAAAGAATTGTAATAGATTGTATTCTTCAAAACATTTTAGGAAAGATTAAGAGATGGCTCGATTTTCATATAACTCTCAGGAAGTATAATCATGAAACTGAGGAGAGTTAGTATTAAAATATTCATCCTCATTAGTAGGAGGGGGCATATTAAGGATCTTTCTTGAGTTCTCCTAGTCCTAAATGTGTGAGTAACTCTACCTCAAGAATGTATTAGGCGCAGGATTATGGCTCCCTTTGTTTCTTGCTATGAAGGTAGGGGAAAGGTACAATATAAAGATTTGAGGAGGTAAGGAAGAAGGGTCCAAAAAGAGTATGGGGGTTAACGATGTATAGTTACCTGTAAGAGAAACATTACCATAAATTTAATCTTATTAACTTTATATTTTAAACCATCGTAATAGGAAATGAGTGATCTCAAATCATAATTCAAAAGACACCATAAAATATGAAAAGATTGATTAGAAATCAAGGTTAAAAAATACAAAGTATGATAAAAGAAATGTTCAATTTATTTACAAAAAGTTGTCAACACATATTCAAAGTTACGAAGGTAAGAGTCTTAATTGAAGGAATGTGACTAGTATTTTGCCCAATTTAAAAAACACAATTCCTTCAAGAAGCCTAAGTTGAAATAACTCAAATCAAGTTATGAATAGATAAATTTCAATGGAATTGAATGTATGAATAACACCAAAATATTCTTAATTAAATTAGGAGATCATTAATTGCACAAAAAGATCCACATAATTGCTTAATTTAAAAAATTCCCAAATTTTATTAAGCAAAAATAGGCAAAATCAGGCACAATACAATTTAATTCATAGTTGAAAAAATCATAAGTCATTCTTCAATTTCACCAATAAACCCTCAATTTTGGAAAAAATACTTGACAATACGAGGAATATGTAATTTTGACCCTAACAAGTTATTTACCTTGTCATGAAATTGAAAGCACAAATAGTTGTAAAAGCATAAAGATAACTTCAATTAATCACAAATTTAAAGAAAATTGAAAAGATTTCTAAAAATACCAAAGCAAAAAGATTAGGTTTTACCCTAAGAGCTGTTTAATGAATTGAGGTTATAGGGCAATGAAACTTGGGGTTGTGGATTGTATGGAAGCTTATTGGTGTTAAGGAAGTCACTTGAGGCTCATAAGAGAAGTAAGAGAGACACTGGAGAAGAGTGGGGCAACAATAGTGAGATGAATAGGTAAATGGTTGAAGATAAGGTGCTTCTAGTGATTCTTCTTATAAGGAGAAAAAAAATGTGAGAGGATGAATATATAAAAGAGGATCTTAAAATAGCATGAATGCCATAATAATGAAAGAGTTTTAGTGTTAAAAAAATAATAGATAGAGGTTATAGTTTTATTTTAAAACAATGCTTTATTGTTTAACTAGTGAAAAAAGTTAGTGTTTAACCAATAAAGTGTGTAAAACTAACAACATCGGCCAAACAACATATGAAACTTACTAGAACATAATTTTTTTGAGGGAAAGGTTTTATCTATCAACTACTAAAGGATATTGGTCAACCAATATAAGCAACCAAACTTACTAGAAAGTAAAAATATTATTAGACGAGGGGATATTAATCGACCACAAGAGGATATTTAGTCTATCAATATGATTATATGTTTGACGAAATAGCTAATAATCTCACTAAAAAGTAAGGATGGTAGTTTTCTTAGGACACTATTCGACTACACTGAGGTATTGGTCGACTAGTATTTTTTTTTTTGACAATAAGCAAACAACAGAAAAGAAACAAACCAATAAAGAGGAAGCAACTAAACCCAAAGCCAACAGGATTTACCCCATACACCCAGACCTAGACCTCCTCAGAATTGATTAAAGAAAAAGAAGCATAAAAAAGAATGACAGAAGAAACATTACTTGGCAATAAGTGCCAAATAAAGTAATTTGCATATAACAAAGCTAGCCTTGCCAAAGAATGAGTGGCTTTATTAGCATTTCGAGATGTCCACAAGAAAGACAAATGTTGGAAGTGAGTCTTCAGCTCCTGGCAATCAGCAAACACTGAACCAACTTGAAAAAAATTAGAAGAACCAGAAGTGATCCCATCAATAACTTCTAAACAATCTGATTCTAAAATAACATTATCTAAATTAAGGCTTTTGATCCAGGCTAAAGCTTCTCTAATAGAAATGGTTTTTACTAGAGTGGAATTAGAGCAAAAGGGAATATGCCCCGAGAAACTTGAAATAAAATTACCATGGTGGTCCCGAAGAATAGCCCCAAAACTAGACTTGTTCTCTCCTTTAACAAATGAAGCATCAACATTACATTTGACCTAACCATTCAAAGGTTTCTTCCAACATAGATTACGACTTAGCCTATTAAAAACAACCTGCACTTAAGAAAACGTTTTTTTCGCTTCTTTCCAATCTCTAAGATAGTCATTTGCAAATGAAACAATAGTGTTCGGTGGAGTATCTTGTTGTTTCGAACAAAAGAGATTCTGATAAAACCAAGGACTCCAGCAGATAGTGAGGGCTCTATCTCTAAGATCCAAATTATTGCCACACAACAAAGAGATAATACAATTCTTAATATCAACACCAAATAAAAAAATACTTGAAGACATCCATGTGTTTCTAGCATGAGGACAAGTAAGCAAAAGATGGTCCATAGTCTCCATTGCACCACAACGTGAACAAGAAGGATCCAAATTAACACTATGCGTCAGGATGCGCTGCTTGCAAGGAACAAATTCACGCAAGATTCTCCAGGTAAACTCTTTAATCTTTGGTGGGAGATGAGCACCCCAAATAACATTCCACGGGCCCTCCACAACATGAGCTTGAATATCCAAAAATGAGAAATAGCAACTTTGTAACCAGACTTCACATTATAAATCTCATTCCTGGAGTGATGCCAACAAAGAGTATCTCTCGGCATAAAAGGAGAGATGGGAATTTAGAGCACTTGTGAAGCCTTTTGAGGAGACCAACTAGTAGATCTTAATAGCTCTAAAATTAGCCTTAAAACTCAAATAAGAACATTAAAAACACTTAATATTTCATGAAAACAACAATCAAGAACTATTATAAATATTAAAAGAGATTTTAAGCACATAGATTCATATCCAATTCTTTAAAACATCCAACACTAAGAATTTATACTCAAATAAAAGCAAGATGTGATAAGTTTCTTGTTGAACATTAGTAATAATATGATTAGGATAATAATTCTTTTTGAATTTTCAGATTATTAGTCACATTTTACCCTTCTTATCATCCTTACTTAGTTTAACAATTGGATTTTTAAAAGTTCTTAGTGGTTACTCTTTAAGGCCCTAATTTCTTTGCATCTTACAACATCTTTAAGAATTTATAGGAGGTAAGAAGGTTAGATTGATCAAAATAAAAAGTATGAACTTTTCAAAAATAATGCTACCATATCTATTACTTGCCATTTGCTTATTATTTTCTAAAAGCCTTACAAAACAAGGTAATCAATATATTTTAGGAACCCAAAAAAGCTTGATTCCTTAATTGTTATGCCTTTTCTTTTCAACCCCCGTTTTCAAGGGTTTGTTTTTCATTCTTTGTTTGAGAAAACAAAATCTATCAACTTGTCCATAGTTAGTGCAAAAATGATTTGCAATATTATATAGGTAATGATGATGCATACCTGCTGTAACATCCCACCCCCGACGGGAAGGGTAAAATAGTAAATTGGCTAGGGGTAAGAGTGATTAGGATTGCTTTGACATTGTTATGCATACTGGTACTGGTGATCAGTGAAAATAGTGCACATGAAATAACTGTACATGCATACA
>JANVCL010000006.1:6246002-6266217 GCA_026546855.1 Erythroxylum incrassatum | reverse complement strand
TGGACTATTTTGTAATTTTTAAAAATTTTAGAGACTATTTTATAAATTTAAAAAAATTTTCGAAACGGTACCCGGTATCGACCGGTACCGATACCGTTCCGTTTCAAAGCTCAATCCGATACCGACTCATGTACGGTATTCATAACATTGTTATTAACTCTATATCTCCTTCTCTTCTCCCTTCCCTACTGTACTTACAACTTCCAAGCCCTAATTCATAATTAATGTATGCTCTTTCATAATCTACCTTTGACCAACTGCCAATATAAGAATTCCCTATTTTAGAGTATCTGACACTAGGGTTTATCAATCAACAAAATTTAGGTTTTTAGAAAATATAATTAGTAATGTTAAAATACAAAAGAATAAGAAAAGGAAAATTATATATTATTTGGAAAATACAATTTTTGCAATAATAAGAAAAGCATGAGATTATAGAGAATAAGCAATATATGTTTTTTTTTTTGGGTATATTCCTTACAATGACTGGTTTTAGATAAGGACTATACCAACAAAATCCTTCCCACACTCTTAATTTAGGCATTTTCTTTCATAGAATACATAATAAAAATTCAACAAGTCTTTAGTGGGAACTTGAGAGTGGCAGGCATAAGAAAGGTATAACACAAGAGACCACTAAAATTAGGCACTAACATAATATGGAGGCAAAAGTCAATCTGTAAAAACATTCTAATAGATAAAGGCGAGAAAATTAAAATGCATCAAAAGAAAAAAAAAGAGTCCTTCAATTTGGTGAAAGAAGAAATCACTTAAATACATTCAAATGTGGGGAAAGGAAAATTCATAAAGTAAATACATGTCTTTGTTTGAACCCGTATTTTAGAGCCCAACAGGGCCATTAACATGATTATATGGTCAATCATATTATGGGAAATAAAAGAAATCACATGGGAGTTTGTTCAATTATGTAGTAATCATACAACTGTGTTCTTGAGCATGTAAGTGCACTTTTCCATATGATTAATATGAGAATGCCATGATTGAGTACAAAAATAATGATAAGTCAATACATAAAATTATGTATTAGATGTGAATATCTTACAATCTTCATTCATAAAGATTAAATGTTATTTATCCTTTTTTAGATAAATAGAAATGTAATGTCTAAAGGCATGGCTAAACATGGTTAATATATTGTAAATTTTAATATTTCCAAAAAAAGAAGAAGATGTGGACAATATTTTTCTAATGAAAATGAGAAGCAATTCACATAAATGACAGTCAAATGTTCCTCCTCCATTCGAGTACAGGGCATTTGGTTGTCACAAGATATTACGTCATTCTAACAAAGAAGTGAGGTAAAAAATGTAATTAAAAAATAAAAATTCTTCATCTCTAAATGTTTTCATAGCCTTAGATGGTTGATCACTAAACTGTTAAGTCTACCACTTCCTTCCTTCTGTATTAGCTTTTATTGATCATCCCTATCCGGTGATGTACTATACTTGTTATTATTAATGAAGTTTAATTTTTTATTCCTTTATGGACACTTAACATTGACTTTTTGTTCCTTTATAGACATGCTAGCCGCAATTTTCTTATACTGAGCCTTAGTGTCCTCTTTAAGAACTTCTATGAGCTTATTTGGCAAGTTAAGAGGCTCCTAATCTTTTGATAAAATTATGTTATTTCATTTTGTTGCATAAAAAATTTTAGATTATAATCCAATATGAATAATGAAAGAAAATACTTTATCTTTTCTTAAATCATTAGAGATAATCCGCAATTATATTTTTTAAAGTTTCATCGATTGTCAACAATAAAGAGTAAGAATTTTGATGTCAATTAAAATGCATGAATATAAATAGCTCTAACATCAATGTTAACATTCAAATGTAGAAAATGATTAAAAAACACTTACATTACTCATGCTTAACAAAATCATAACCTATGAACTTTTGTATTATCCAAAAATTAAAGGACTTTAGTTCTTATTAAATCCTTTTATAGAGATGTTATCTTGTTGCTGCTTATCCTTCTTATCATTTTAAAAAGAGTTAATTATAAAAAAATCTCAACTTTACTTAATTTTACAATTATATCCCAAAATTTAAAAAGTGAGTAAAATGCTCCAACAATCAAATTTTCATAAAATAGTCTAGTGTTAGGCTCGCAGTTACTGCTATTGATGTGGCTAGTCATGTTAACTAAACTCTTTACCTTGTGGTTGACATATGTCCTATCATTGCAACATGGCAAATAAATATTTAAAAATTAAAATTGAAATGTTAAAAACCTAAAATCCTTAATTCCCTAAAATTCCTTTAACCTTAAATTCTCTCATATCTATTATAAAGAACAACGACAATGTCTCTAACTCAAACTAAGCCATTTCTCCATCTTCGCACCACGTTGTTTTCTAATTGTGTTATAGATTGGAGAAAAACAAATATAAGGATAATGTTCATATAACAAACGTGTGAGAGAAAGAACACAAATAAAAACAATATCTAGCTAGAAAATGACTTTGTAATAAACATGAGAGAGGGTAAGAGCAACATTTTAGGTCTAGTAGAAGATTGCAACAAAATAGTCAAGAGGGAACACCAACTAGGGAAAAAAAGGGATTTAAAAAGAATAATAAAGACATAGAGGCATATACTGTGAAGATAGATGAAGAACAAGAAGATCAAGAGAAAACTAAAGAAAAAAATGATGAGAGTGGTAAGAATGGAGGAGAGAGTCCTTCGAATCAGATGGATTTTCTTCGAGGAAATGCCTACTAATATTTAAATTCTACCATTATCAATTTTGGCCTCCGTTGCTAAACTCATGAATCCTTACACTTAATTCTTCTTGGTCAATCTTCTTTCTCAATAAACTGAATCTTCTTTTTCTACATGTTTTGTCTAATTACAATTATTTTCTTTTCCTGATTCTACAATTTCCTCTTTATTTTATATGTCATTAAGATCTCAAGCACCACAAATCTAAACTCTAATCATATCAATTTCACAACCTTTGTTCCCTTAAGGTGACTTGATAAACTTTGTAAAAATCAACATCATCTTAATAACTTTAATGCTTTTTAATTACCTTAATTTTTGGTTATATATCATTTAGCTGTTGGATTATATATCCTTAAAAAAAACTTCACAAGCTACTATTTATAAGGTCACTTTGTTTATAAAGCTTTGAATGATTATTTAAAGATATCTTATTCTAAAAGTAGGAACTTGTGAATATACTATTTATTTGTCTTGTAATGGTTCTCTTTCTTTAAATGTGATGGTTTTATGATATGAAGATGGAGAGGTACTCCCACTGTCTTTGTATAATAGGGCTAGCAGAAACTTGTGAATATACTATTTATTTGGAACATTTTATTGTCACTTGTTAAAGTTCTAGCTACAGTTGCAAAATTCATGATTTTTTTATAATTAATCCTTTAAAATGTTTACATATGAAAGGTTACTTAAAGCCATGCAACTATTAAATATTCAAAATAGATTACTATCATAGGTGTAATCTTTACAAGTTCCACATATTTTTATTTCTTATAAATAGTGAATATGGTAGGGAAATTTAGTCTATAATATTTGGTACATGCTGGTCTAGTTATGTCACTTGTTTTAATGTTTTTTATAGGAACATAATTTTCTACATACTTGCGTGTCAAAATGAGTTTATGGTTCGTTTTCTCAAGTACAATACTATATACAAAATCATGTTACCAATCTTGTCCATTTAACTTGAACCTATTATAGATATTCACAAGAGGAAATACAAACTAATATATATAAATGTGTTTACGACAACATAATAACTTGAACCAAATCATTTATCACTGTGTAAGGATGTTGGTAGCAACTATACACACATGTTATCATTCAAGTACTACTCTATTTATAATCTACAAAACAATATAATTAGGAATACCCACGTGTTGCACATCATTTAGTTTAACTTATCTTCCCTAAAGAAAAACATAGATTTTAATAAATACAAACTTTAATGACCAAGATATTGAAAGTTACCCATTCTTTCCTTCTTATTACTAAAAAGTATAGTATGAGTTTATGAATTTCAACATATAATTTCACTTATGTGTGGATTCATTTGTTTGATTTTATAAGTAATATTGTAGACAATTTGAAGCATACCAAACTCAATGATCATATATAAAGTTAAACCTATTATAAATACTAGAATTGAAGGGGTTTAATACTTAAATATACTCATTTGTCCTTATGATAAGAGTAAGTGTATAGGCATATTAGTGTTTCATACAATATAATATACCTTATGTGATCGAAAGAGGAAGGGATATTATATACAATCATGCAATAATTCAATTTAATGTATATTTTTACAAAAAATTGATAAATTATTTTCAATTTAGAAAATAAACCAATTTCAACCAAAAAGAACCTTTAATAAAAAACAATGAATGTAATTTCAATGAACTCAAACTTATTACATAACTATAATTGCATTTATCATTTAACAATATCTATACAATTATGAAAATGTTTCTACCATATCTTAAGGACTCAATTCCTTTTATTAGGAATATAAATTCTATCTAAATTTTCATACGTAATATAAAAAATTCCTTTCATTTGATTTTATAATTAATACCATTGAATTTTAAACATTCATATGGCAACACAGTTGTGTTCCAATTTTACAAGCTATGTTCATTCTAGGGAATCTTAGTCGACAAGGTAGGTATAAGCCAATAATGAATAACATATGATATACATTCCTTAAAATATTAAAATAAAACACACTTATACTCTTTCAATCCATAATATTAAATGAGATTAAAGGTTATGATATGTAAAATATACTACTATTTATATTTTTCATCAATATTTAGTTTAGAAGTGTGAAATTCTTTTAAAAATTTCTCATATCCCCTATTTTAAACCAATGCAAATTTTCCTAATTTTTCTTTTGAGTGCTTTATTATACAAACATATGTAACTTAAGTTTGGATGTGTCCTTTTGATTTAGAAAAAAGAACAAAGGAGTTCATGATAATTTCCCTTTAACTACCTTTATGAATGAGGGCATTATAAGTTTGCATCTTCCTACATAGGCATCAAATATATCAATCCCTACAAAATGATATGGCTTGCTCACTATTTAGGTATACATGACAATAATAGGCTATGTTTATCTAATAATCTTGTATCCTCTCCTAATGATGATGATCCAGTTGCTTTAATTTCTCCCTTTATATGTCATTTTTTTTATAATTTTCATTATGAACCTTTTGCATGTTAGCCAACTATCTATGACGTAATTTGTTTTTTAGTTCATTTACAAGGTTTCAATATTATGTACATAATTGAGAAAAATAATTAAGAAACCAGGATTTCTTTTGGATATAATAGATAACATAAAATTATTTTCATTCGTAATATAATCAATTATGTTTCATGGATATTATATCAAATTATTTTCAATACAATACTATGGAGTGGTATTCTTCTATCGACTTTTACTACCTAACCAACAAAAGCATGCGAATGTGCACAAATGTCCAAGGTTTTATTATTATACTTTGAATGTTAGAAAAAAAAACTTAAATTCTAGTTAGTGCTTTAAAGACACATTAAAAAGAGGCTTTATAAGGATAACAAACTAGTGATTCATAGGTGAATTTATGTTGACCTACTTAGTAACATAACAATTTTGTGTATTTTAAATGATCATTTTTTATATGATAAAATTTTTGGCATCACTATATGATTTCAGGTTATTGGTATTGACTTAAGTGTGAATATATGTTTATCATAAAGTCATGTAGAAAGAACACAAGTTGTTCCCTAACTGAGGAACATTGTCCATAATAATGATAAGGACAATGCATCACTAAATAGGGATGATTATATAAAGAAGGAAGTGGTGGAATTAACATTTAGTGATCAACCGTTTAGGGTTGTGCAGGCATTTAGGGATGAAGACATTATATTTTTTAACTACATTTTGTACCTAACTTCCTTATTTAAATGACAAACATTTTTCTAACACCTAAATGTCCCATACTTAAATGGAGGTGGGATATTTGATTTTCATTTATGTACTCTCTACATTTTGCATTAGTAAAGTAGTGGCACAAACATCTTAAAACTTTTATAAATATTAAGATTCATAATATATTTATATTTATATATCTAGCCATGCATTTATAAATTATATTGAGATATGATATTTATTATACTTAAACACAATATTCTCGCTAAAAAGTTAAAGTGTTTCTTATATGGTATAAAAATAACAACATCCTAGTAGGAATCCCTCTAAGATGTATGATTTGTAGAGGTTCAACAGTACAAAGCCTTATCGGTAGCTAATAAAGAGGCTACTTCCGATAAACCTACATGACAAATTTTTTTTTGAAAATGGTTAGAAGAAAACAGCAGTTAAATACATACACAAATATCTATTATTATTATTATTATTATTATAAATAAAGACAAACGTAAGTAAATAAATAAATAGACAAGAAAGAAAACAAATAAATAATTAAATATATAACAAAAAGTGAAAATACATAAACAATACAAATAAAGGAGCAAGTTCTACAAACAATAGTATTTAGGTTAATTAAAAGACACAATAATCGGAGGAAAAGAACTAAAAGGCCTATGAAAAGAGAAAGACCTCTCAACATAGGGTCATCTACTGGTATCTTATTTAAACAAAGTTTTTGAGGGACAAGTCGTCGGTAACCTCTAGTAGGACCATATTGTTCCTGATCAACTCCTTCCAGTTCTTCTTAGGTCTTCCTATTATTCTCTTACAATCCTTAAGTACAATCTTCTCACATTTCTCACTTGAGCCTCATGATGTCTCCTTTTAACATGTTCAAACTACCTATGCCTTATATCCCTTAATTTACTACCCATTTTAGCCACCCCCAACTTGTCTCTTACTATTATATTCCTAAACTTATCACTTCTTATAAGGTTGGACATCTAATGGAGCACCTTCATCTCCTCTACTATGAACTTATAACTATGCACCTATTTAATGGGTCAACACTTTGTCCTATAAAACATGGTTGGCCTAATTGTTAAATGATATAATTTACCTTTAAACTTGAGTGGTATGTTCTTGTCACATAAAACTCCTAAGGCACTCCTCCATTTTAGCCACCCTAATTTGATAGAGTGAACTAGGTCCTCATCTATCACGCCACTACATTGGATGATTGATCCAAGGTACTAAAAACAATCTTTCTATAGTATAACTTTCGTACCAATCTTGATCTCCATATTATTGGTTGCAGACTTACAACCTAAAAAGTTACACTATAAGTATTTAGCCTTAGTCCTGCTCAATTTAAAGCCCTTTAACTCTAACTTATCCCTAAAAAGTTTTAAATTTTCATTAACACCCTCTTTTTTTCATCCAGTAAAACAATTTCATCAGCAAACAATATACACCAAGGCATATCCTATTGGATATTATTGGTAATCTCTTTCGTAACTACTGCAAACAGTAAGGTACTCAACAAGGATTTTTGGTATAACTCGATATCGGTAGAAAAATACTTTGTATCTCCTACTGTCTTCCTTACTCTAGTCTTAACACCTTCATACATATCCCTAATAACCTGCATATACGCAACACGGACTCCTTTAGCTTCTAAACACCTTCACTTGACTTCCCTAGGTACCCTATCATAAGCATTCTCTAAATCAATGAAAATCATGTGTAGGTCTTTATGTGTACCCCTATAATATTCCATTAATCATCTTAGGAGATGTATGGGGGTCCCTATTCTATTTTGGAGACCTTGCATTTCAGTAAGACTCTCAATAGGTATTGTTGTTGTTATTGTTGTATCTTAGGAGATGTATGGCTTTTGTTTTAGACCTCCCTAGTTGAAACCAAATCGGTTCTCCAAAATAAGTGTACCCTTTCTCACTCTCTTATTAATCACCCTCTCCCATAATTTTATGGTGTGATTGAATTATTAGAGGTAGTATTTTATGTTCATAAGAGTGGTATTGAATGTTTAAAGATATGGTATTATATGTATTAAGGTACGATTTTCATTATACTTAAAAACGATATTGTCATTATATTAATTATCTATTATGAGTGGTGGTATTTTTTTTATTTATAAGAGTAGTATTGAATGTTTGGAGTTGTGGTATCATATATTTAAGGCATGGTATTCATTTTCCTTAAACATGATATTCTTGTTATAAAGTGAAAATGTTACTTATCTTTTATTAATAATGATTTTTTTTGTTTATAGTAACAATATTAAATGTATTGAGTTGTGGTGTTTTATGTATTAAGGCAAACTATTTTGTTTATTTAATCATAGTATTCCCATAATCAAGTAAACTTATGACTTATCTGTTATAAACAATGATATATATATATTGGATTGTTATTGATTATTTAAAGTTATGGTTTCATATGTAATGAGGCATTGTATTCATTATACTCAATCATGGTATTGTCATCATACAGTGAAGGTGTTGCTTATTTCTTATGAGCTATGGTATTTTTGTTTATAAAAGTGGTATTGAACGTATCGAGTTATAATATTGTATATACTAAGGCATGGTATTTTATGTACTTGATTATAATATTTTTATATTAATGTAAAGTTTTTACTTATCTATTATGCTATCAATGGTATTTTTTTCATACGAGTGGTATTGAATATTTAGAGAAGAGGTATCATATGTGTTGAGACATGACATTTGTTATATTCAATCATGGTATTGTCATAATAAAATAAATGTGTTACCTATTTGTTATAAGAAACATTTTTTCATACGAATGAGATTGCAAGCATGGAGATATGGTATCGTATGTAATATTTTATGTACTCAACCAAAATATTTTATATTAAAGAGCATTTTTACTTACTTATTATGAATAATTGTATTTTTGTTTATAAGACTAGTATTGATTGTTATTTTCTTTTCATAGGATTGATATTGGTTGTTTGGAGTTATGATATCGTATACATTGAGATATAGTATTTATTGTACTTAATCATAGTAATTTTTTTTGTTAAATACTTAATCATAGTATTCTCATTATAAAGTGAATATGTTACTTATTGTTCGTAGTATTAAATAGACAGTTAACATGGACCCTAAAATTTGAAACCCTAAAAGTAAGGTTATCCAATTCAAAGATACCCAAAATAAATAATAGAATTTGTTCTACTATCATCATATCTTATAAAATTGACTTAGATAACACACCTTCCAAACTAATTAACAGTAGATTATACCGAATCCTGTTTTAATTAAAGCTAACTAATATTTAAATGTATTATTTTGAAATCAATGTTTTCTCATTGTAGCATTGAGAAATTCATTTTTATTACTGAATTGCTAATTTCTTGTCAGATTTATTTGAAATAATCATTATTTACCTAAATTCGTCAGGGCGTTTTACTAACTTGTTTTTTACATTTGTCTTGGATAAGTGTGGGTATCTCATATTGTTATTATTATTTCTGTATTAAAAACATGCTCTTATTTTAGATTTCCTCATCAAAAGGAAAATAAATGTATCAAGAATATATGAGATCAATCTTGATTCCAACATAACGTGGTTTTATTATTCCAATTTCTTTTTAGATGGGATTAGGCCAATCTTGTAAGCAATTGTATAGGCAACCATTGCATTACCTAATAAACATTCTTCTTAAATAATGAGATGGATTAAGAGTTATCAATAATAATGGGCATTTGCCTTTAGATTTTATGATTCTTCCTTATAAATCTGAAGCTATTATTTGGCTTTTTAAAGAAATTCATTGGTGATCTACTTTATATCTTTAAATGCATAGAGTCGATCATAGATAACTACATCAAAATAGAATAATTCCAAAGTATCGATCCTATAGAGAACTAGATTCTAATCCTATTAATCTCAGTTAAACAAGTAAACTAAATAAAGCTAAAGAGTATAAGAAAATTAAAATAAAGAATTAACAAAAACAAAAATAAACAACTAATGAAAGAAATCAATAAACTAAATATTAGGGATTAAGGGTTCATTTATAAACAATTTTAATCATTATACATAATTGATTATCTAGGTCAAAAAATTACAATTAACCTAATATATCTATATCCTCCTTCGAGACACACAAGTATATTTAATTATGTAACTACCACATAAGAAGCATAATTTAACCTTATCAAACTCATTAATTATAGTTAATATATATAGTTATCATTAAAGTCTAGGATTTCATTGTTCTCTAGTACTAAAGTGTTTATTCTCGTAATATATAAAACATGATTTACCCTTCAAATTTTCATACAATCCTTAAGATTGAGTCTATGGTGGCCAATCAGAAATCCAACATTAAGATCAAAGAAAATAAGTTCAATAAAGGAAATAATTAAAACATGTATAAATTAAATAAATCCTTACAAGCTATATTTATAACCCTAACTAAAGTTTCTAGTTATTAAACATAAGCATATCAATATTAACATAAAAAAGAACTAGAAGAAATAGAGATAGATGATGTCATAGGCTTCTTCAATCCTTGTTTCTGATCTTCCTCTAATGCACAGAAAGAAGAAAACTATGAAAAACCTAGCTAAAAACGACTAAAAATGGCTAGAACTCCTTTGGATATCTTCTATTACAATTATGGGTTACAATAATAGAGTCTTAGATTGCTTAAAATTGAAGAATCATATATCCTTATTTTTCCCTATTTAAACACCATCACCTGACACCATTCATAATTAATTCTAGTCTTATAATACTTTTCTCTTACGTAGCTTTAGTGATAAGTATGATACTAGTCATGTATCAACTCAGGCATCAGTATTATATAATATCTCAACTCATAGACCCTAGTGAAAGACAGGCAAACCTATTATGCTTTATTCCTCCAACTACTCCAATTTTAGACATCTTTAAGTTATAATTTTCTTCCCATATCTTCCACAAAGTTGTCTTCCATTTGGTTAGCTTCTTAATGACTCTAAAATTATTTCAATTGGATAATTGTGAAAAAGGTTGCACCAAATATCGTGTTTATTCCTCAAATACTTTACTTATAAGATAATGAACTAAAATAGAAGAACATAATAAAAGTCATATAAAGCACTTTATACAGTTGTTGAATACCAAATAAATCAACCTCAAATAATACGTACAATATTGACTCATCAAATTTCCTAACACATAACTCATTACTTGTCCTGAAGAAATCAAAACAATTAAACATTAACTACTAATTACTCCTAACTACTAATACAAAAAGGAGCAAGCTTTTAAACCTTTAAGTGTCCCTAGTAGTATTTTTTATAAGTATATAGTGAAATTTAGTAAAAATCACAAGCTTTTGAACCCCTAATTGTCCTCAGTAGAGGAGTTATATTCTCCTAGGTGTCTAAGTAAATGTTACTCATAAACATTGACCTAAACTGATTAGTTAAGTTCAAAATTAACAATATAAGATATACAAATCCAAGTCTTAAAAGAATTGTAAATATTTAACATACAGTATTTCATAAACAAATCATAATACAAATAAGACCAAGTAAACACTATTTTACTTCTATTATTTCCATAAATTGAGAATTCCTCACAAGATACCACTTATTCACATAAGTGTTTGAAATATGGGTAAGGCACTCTCATCATCTTCTATTAAAATTGAACTTATTATAGGCTTGAAAACTTTCTATTCTTAATTATTAAAATAGATAAGTACAAGAAAAAAACAAAAGGACGTTGATTAGGATTGTAATGAGGTCAAAAGGTAAAATAGGCTAACAAAGGAGAAAGAATAAAGGAGAACAAAAATACTTTTAGTAAAGCAATAACAAATAAATATATAGAAAATAATTTAACTATTATTTTGCTAACTTCTTATATTATTACACATACTCTTTTCCTTAATAATTTTTTAATTATAAGAATCCTTGCCAATCAATTTTCATAATTTTGTTATTTTCTTTTTCTTTTGTCTTTCCCTTTCTCTTTTCTCTTTTCAATTTTTTTCTTTTTTCAATTTTTTCTTTTTTCTTTTCTTTTTCATCTTGATATGATATTCCCCTTTTTCATTGCCACTTCCATGCACTAACCATCTCTCCTACACTTATTTTCTTGTATTCCATTCCATAAATTAAATCAAATCACAAGCAAAAGCTCTACCAATCATAAATTTAAAAAAATTATTTTAGGTGCGAGGTTCTTTAGAGAAAAGGTTACATATAAGGTTGAAAAGGACTCAATAATAGATTAATGTATAAAAGGTTGACAATTTGGCTCAAATGCAAATCTTAAATGCCTTTATTAATTTATATTTGCACAAATCTTACATGTAATTCCAAAAAGAAAATTTTAAGTTTTACAAATTCAAAATCAAAGTAGATATCTATATAAGAAATAAAAAATTTGCGTGAAGGCTCAATTCTTCACTGGATTGCTCAAGTCAAATGACATCATTGTCACTTAACAAATTTATAACATTCATGAAGTCAAAATTTGCATGGAAAGTACTTAATTATATTATGCATATAATTTTTAACAATCCATCTCAACTAGAATCATACAGAAACTTATGCTATCTACCCAAAAACTACTAATGATATCTTAAACATAACCTAAACACCAACTAAACACACAAAAATCTTGAAAATTTTTATGCAATTAGAAAATTCTCTAAACTTCCCATAATCACTTAGAATAATATTATCTTAATATTGTGCATCAAGAGTAAAGAAATAAAAAGATACATAAAGCTCCCTTAAAACTTGAATAACTAACAAGGAAATTCTTGTCCTAAAGTATTGAATCAAACTCAAAATCTACACATTAAAAAATAAATATGAAGGCTCATAAATAACAAAATACAACTTGCATTAAACTTTCAATATCATTAAGTCACAAAATAACAAAAGCAAAAACAAATTGAAAGTTAAATAATATATTTAAAAAATCTAAGGCGTCATAAACTATATGTATGCAGGAAGTAAGAGAAGCCTAAAGTCACTAAGGTGGAGGTGGTGGTGGAAATCATTGTAGTAGGCCCACTAATATCTAACTTGGTATTCGTCATCATTATTTGTCATTTAAGTTTCTCAGTAGATGATGCTAGTTGCTACATTGAAATCCTTTTAGGCCTATCATCAGTCTTTATGTTCCTTCCTTGACCTTTAGCATCTTTGTCATCATTACTCCTTCTCACCTTTCACCTTAGGTTATTCGAGTATCCTTTGTTAATTCAGAATATATTAACCCTTTTGTTGTTCTCCTAAGTATACCTAAATAGCCTTATCCAATCATCATCAATATAATTAGCCTCTCGATCTTCACAAAACTAAAACTAAAGATGTTCACCTCCTATTTTACTTGCAGTTGACTGATAAGTATTACAAACATAAAATTCTTGTCCATTGACTAGTTTTGAACCACACTCCTAATGAATTATAGTAAAGAAGATAACCATACTAGTGCAACATTGGCTAAACTGTTAAAGAGGAAGTCCATGAGTTACATGTTGATGATTTATATCTGATTTAACCTACTAGACTAAGGTTGGACATTGTGGTTCAATATTTAAGCTATTAGCTAGGGTTGGATGACTGGGTGTTTATATAGAAAATACATCTCCCTTATAGAGTAAGTTATCCAAAATTCGATCCTGTATGGAGCATCTCTCTGACTCCCTTTCATAATACCCTAATGACCTTCCACTAAAAATGTTCAAATGTCCCTCCACTGCTTACAACCTAAGGGAGTCCTCTATAGTCTCCTCTTATGTCAAAATTGTAGTGTCACAAATGTAGGAGGAAAGGCCAAAGGCATTGGTTTGGCTTTGTCTTTACTATTATCATAAAATTCTTTCACCAAATATGGGTAGTAGTCACCTCAAAGAGTCAACAAATGATCCCAATTTAAACTCCTCAAAAAATCTTGAATCTTAAAGATCTAGTCAATATTAGGGACTATGGTCTTCTCCATGACCATATGAATATTGCTCCTTTTATTGTAACATTCCTCATTCTCTATCTTTACAAACTGTGAAATTCCTTCTAAACATAATGGCATTGTAGGTAAGGTGGGGACATCAATCCTCCCTGTTATCCTCTTATATCTTATAGACATTATTTTAACACAAAATCACATAACCAACATAGGCGTTATTTTAACACAAAATCACATAACCAATAGTGTACCACAACTAAACTTCACTATTTCACCATACATTTATATGCACTTCTTCCAACTCCAAAAAGAACAATACCATAAGGTAGCATAATGTTTCACAATAGTCCCCTTCAACATCAAGTCATTAACTCCATAAATTCATAACAACAGTACACACAATCTAAATTCTTCCCAATCTAGCTCAAAATACTAACTTTAGTGAACTAATACTATGAAAATTAATAAAAACAAGCTACTTGGACAATGTTGAACATAAAACATATGCTTCAGTAGCTCTTAAAACACTTGAAAATTAAAATCCCTAATCTTTGGCTCCATTATGAGAAAATCTACAAAATGGTTTGGGTGTGTATTTTTATATTTAAAGGAAATATTTGGTGTTTGAAAGGTCAAAATTAGTGTTTAAAGTTGAGATTGGGTCAAAATTTTGAGTCTAGAGGTGAAAGGAAGAGAGTTTAGGGTTTTAGGTTAGAAAAATCACAATTTCGCCTTTTATAATGTTAGGGTTCAGAGTGAGACCACCACTAGATACACTTTGTAACTGACACTAGTTTTGTTATGTAATTTTTAGAGTTTCCTTCACTAATGAGTCCAAGATCAGAAATACTTCTCATATCAACACTAATTTTGTCTATTTCTCAACACTCGCTAGGTTATTTCAAGATTGATTTTATTCTTTTTCTATAATTAGCACCAATTATAGTCTATAATCCCTAATTCATGCTTTTACTCAATTTTTCCATCTTCTTTCCATTATTTCTCCTCCTTTATGAACTTTGGCTCTTGAATTGTGATATATATCCATAATTAGACAAATAAAAATGTAAATTTACCCTAAACACATCAAATAAAAAATTTAATAAAGATACAACATTAGTTAACACAAAAAATAATGGAGAATTTTAAAAAATTCAACCACCGCACTTAAATATGACATTAACATTTATGAAAAATAATTAATATGATAAAATCAATGAAAGTAGAAAATAAAGGTTGAGAATTATCCTGTATTTTCGTATACTATAGTGAGATAAAATTTAAGAAATTTCATTAAATCTAGCCTACAAAATATATAGACATTAGTAAAGAAAATAAAACAAAGAAATCAAAATAAAAAAGGTTAAAATCTTTGGGTTGTTTTCTAACAAGTGCTTCTTTAGACATATTTTAGATGGATGCCTAAACAAGCTCTTTACTCATCTTGGATCTCCATTATGATAATTAAAATTCCCTTCCTACGTATAACATAAAAGAGAAAGGAATTAGTAGGATTCATTTCTAAATCTCCTAGATGTGCATACTGCTAATAGGGAGACGAGATCTCAAACTCCAGGTCAGGTGCTTCATTGGTAAAAGTTAATGGCTTCTTCTTGCCTTTTATTTTACACATACCATCTCTCATCATATTCTCCTCCTCTTGTACCTTAAGTCCTAAGGCTTCACATATTTTCAAAAAATCATCACTAGAAGCTTTAGGGGCTTCCTACACTTCAGGGTCTCTTAAGTCCATCCTAAAACAATCCTCATCAAAGGTAAGAGATCTTTTCAAATTTTAATAGATGTGGAGCTCAACTTTCTCCTTACCCACCCTAAATGTACCTTTCCCTTAGCAACATCAATTATGATCCCTCCAATCACGAAGAATGGTCTCTAAAGGATGATGGGAACCCTTGCATCATACTTTATGTTTATTGTAAGAAATTAACTAGAAAGAAAAATTTTCCACTTTCATAGGTAGGATTTCCATAAACCCTAATAAGGTACTTGATAGAATGATCTACCAAGTAAAGTGACACATTCAATAACTTAAGTTCGCTTATTCCAAGCTCATCAAAAATTGATAAAGGAATTAGATTTAAACTAGCACCTAAATCATGTAAGAATTTAAGAACTTTAAAATCACCTAACATGAAATAAATTGTGAAACTCACTGGACCTATCAACTATGGAAGTAATTTATTATTATGATGACATTGTACTCTTTATTAAAGGCACTATAACGTAGTTGTCTAACTTCTTTTTCTTCTTGGAGATGTTCTCCTTTAAGAACTTCACATATAATGGAATCTAAGCTAATACGTAGGTGACTAGCATGTTGATGTTCAACTTCTAAAACATTCAAAATTTTATTTAGTTTTTCCTTATTTATCTTTGTTTAATCTTATGAGGCTTCAAAATCAACAAGCATATATGGCTTCATATAGATGTGTCTTTATTCATAACTGGTGTCAATTAAGGATGAAATCAACAATAATTCTATTATGCCATCATCTCTCATGTTATCTAGATCAATACTGGTATCAAATGTAAGTGAGATAGGTACTGTTATGTTTTTTTTCCTCCATTCTTAGGTTCTCATCTTTTTCCAACTTTCTCACTTCCTCTTCACTAGCAAAATCAAATGCGTGTATTTTGCCACTTCTTAATGTGATGGTACATATTTGATCCCCTGGGTTTAGCTTGGTATTACTTGAAAGACTACCCTAACCTCTTTTGCTCAACTCTTTAGCTAGTTTGCTAACTTATACTTCTAAATTACAAATTTATGCATTAGTTAATTGCATTACTTTGGCAAATTTTTCATCAATGTCCTAAATGCATGCTCGTTGTGTCTGTATTACTTTTTCTGATTGTGCATCCCTAAAAACTATAAATTGTTTTAACATCTCCTCTATCCCATTACTTTATGGTTGTCGCCGTTAAAATTAAGGCTATTTTAAAACTTAAGTGGTCTCATTAATTTTTCTATTTTAATTATTCCTTACTCCTTCCTTTAAAATTTTAGGATATTCATTCACTAAAGATTATATATGTTAAAGAATAGGTCATTTCACATTGCTTGCTTCCCTCCGTAGGCAACCATATAATTTGCTTCCTTGTTATAACTTAAGATTGGCTCCAAATTCATTCATATATAGGCTAGTTATCCATATATACCACATTAGTAAAAAAAACCTCCATGTTGCTTATGTCACAATTCATAAGAATCTTTATTTGACTAAAAAAAGATCTATTAATTGTGTTACCGAATCTAAATATGTTTAAACCTTATAAAGGGATGCCTTTAATTGGGCCCTCACTAATTTTGTATATGAATTTCTTACCGAAGTCTTAATTATTTATTTAACCTCCTTGTCAGTTTTTCAATAGATAGTTGTTTGTGTTATGGTATCTATTAAGTTTGACATTTAATGTCACATGCCCTTATAGAAAAATTGCATTATTGATTATAAAAAGTATTAGTGATGAGGGCATTGACTCAATAGAGCCCTGTAATGTTCCCAAGATTTGTGAAGTGCTTCTTTTCCTTCTATACAAAGCTCTGTATTTGCATCCTCAATCTGGTGATCTTGTATAATGGAAAAATTATCAGCATAAACATACACTTAATCCTACTCCAAGAAAGAATCCACTTCTACTGAGATCAGCCATATCGTAGCTCGACCTTATATTAGCAAGAGAAAAAGCTTATTAAAAGCTCTTTTTTTATGACTCCATTTAGTGGAAGTGTTTGAATCACCAAATAAAACTCCTTTATGAATGTTATCGTATCCTTTCCTAATGATCCACTAAAGGTCATAAGCAAGTGGAGATGTACTTACTTTAGCTCATAGTTTCTTGCTCTTTAGTTAAGTGTTATGTATGAGCAACAAGCATAAATTACTAGCAATTAGATATCCCTCATGCACATCTTCTATTGTTATTGCTTTATATCCACCGCTAGATTATCTTCTTGATGCATAACCATCTCTTTTTATCATTTTTATTCATTTTCTTTTGCAGGTTCATTTAACTTCAGGGTCAAATTGAATTAGAGGATCCAAGCTATCACTTTTGGATCTCGTATCTTGCATCAACTACCTAAAACTAATGAAATGATATCAAAAGTAAAAGAAAATCAAAATAAAAGTAAAAATAAAATTAACAAAAATAGTAAATCTAGTTTCCAATAATGGGGCCAAAAACTTGATCTACTTTACATTTGTAAGTGCAAAGAGTCCATTATAGATAGCTAAATAAAATTAGAGTGATGCTAGAGTATCAATCATATAGAGAACTAGTTACTAATACTAATAATCTCATATTTAAAAATAAATAAATAAAGCCAAAGAGTAGAAGATTATTAAACTAAAGAACTAATGAAAACAAAATAAATGAATCCTACTTATAAATGATAAAATACATCAATAAAATGCAATATGGGTCAAATGATTTGGAATGTAACCACCTAAAACCCTCTTTCATAGTGTGGTTAGCAACTCAAAAGAGGCTAAAAACAAAGGATAGACTTAAAGGTATTATAAATATGGCATATGAATTATAAAGGTTAGAAAATGACAATGTTTTCATCTATCTTTTGAATGTCAGTACTCAAAAATACTTTAGGAATAGGTATAGCTCTTCAATTATAGGTTGCAAAAGTATAATGGAATAGGCTTGCAATTTCTAATAAAACTTAAAAGGAGACTTGGGAACATTCAGATTAACATTCTACTATTCCATATACTTGATTTAGAATGAGAGAAATATAAGGAAAGCTAGTTTAGATCCAAAAGATGCTCCAACTTTTCTACTCAGAAGTTTAACATAAATAAGGGAAGCAATACTCCATAGTAATGCAGGTAGAGTTACCAATTTCATGAAATCTAGTTGGATTTTTAAGACCTGTAGGAGATATTACTGGAATCCACATGTAACTTTTCACCTTATTCAAACATGAGTTACATATTGTTTCTATACTTATACCTCATGTTAACCATTATAGCTTACAAATTCTATAAGAAAAAAATGATTGAAAAGTTAAAAGATTTTAAACTTTGTAAAAAAAACAACTTTGGTTAATCGAAACAATTAATGCAAGCTCAGGGCATTCTACAAGGGTTAGTGTGTAAAATCAAATTCTCAAAATACATTATCGATTTTTTCTAAGAGTCAATCGATTTCTCAAAAAACCGACCAATTTGTTACTTAACCGACAAGTTTCTTCTTATAAGGGCCTATAAATAGAAATCAGATAGGAAAAGAAGCTGGTTTATATTTGTTCTAGTTGAATTGATCAATTCGGTTCGGTTTTAAAAATATTTATACTTTTTAAAACAATGAGCACGTATCACATACTTTGTAGTTGTTAAATTTAAAATTTATATTAATATGTAAGCTTAAAATTTTTACCGTACATAGTTTTTATGTACTCTAATAAATGACTTTAATTTTGAAATAAAAATAATTTGGTGTAATTGAAATCAAACTCGATAGCTCTTGTTTTATCAGAAGTGTGTTCGTATAAACTGGGGGCCAGAACTGAAGTTACAGTCAGTACATTCAAATCCTTCCTAGTACATTATCAATTTCGTTCAATTAATACGTCACAAGACAAAACTCTACCTAACCATCCCACTTTGTCATTTCCGATCCTATGTCACTAACATCAGCATTTGAAAGTGGCGACCACCGCACACCTGAAGTCGTCACCAGCAGCCGTGAGATCATCATCCGACAGACCTCGACCTCCACCGTCTGGTGGTTCCACATACATCAATGCCATTATCACCTCGACAATCACCGTGGATGTATTCCACGTGAATAGGGATGGTAATTGTACCCGAATTTAATAAATGCCCGATAAAATTATCCGAACATGACAGATATGGGGAGCAAATTTTTACTCGTGGGGCGGGTATGAAAAGTTAACAAAAATACCTGTTGGGTATGGGGATACCAACCCTATACCCGTTTACCCGTTATATAGTAATTGCAATTTTGTTATTATATATATATACATACTTATATACCCGTTATATATATATATATATATTAAATAAGCTTATCTTTAAAAAAAAAGCCGGTAAACGGGTACTCGATGGGAGTCAAACCCTCAACGGATACGGCTATGGGGGTGTCAAAAAAATCTCCGACGAAGATGGAGGCGGGTATGAGGGTGGGGACAGGTTCATGAGGCGGATACGGGGATGACATACCGGCTCCATACCCGCCCCGTTGCCATCCCTACACATGAACCATCATCCAAGTGGATACCTCAACCATCACACCATCA
>JANVCL010000006.1:6210580-6221572 GCA_026546855.1 Erythroxylum incrassatum | reverse complement strand
TGAAGCCACAAGCATTGCAAAACCTCAAACCGTTAATAATAGCCTCCAATTCCATCTTCATGCTGCTCGATATTCCCACATAAAAAGCCTCAGCGTAGAAGAAAAAACCTGTCGAAAATCTTACAATAAAACCCCAACCCGACTTCCCTGGATTGCCAAGCGATGAACCGTCTGTATTCAAAACCATAACATCAGAATCAGGGGGTCTCCAACTGACCGTGTGAATCTGCTGCTTCCTCGGTTGCTGTATCGGACAGTTGAAATTACGTTCAACAAAATGACGATCATGGAAATCCCTCGGCATCGGATGGTGAGCCAACAACTTAACTTTTAAATAAACTTAGTTTTCATAATCTTAATACATTAATAAATAAAATTTAATTTGTAATTACTAAATTATTTATTTTCATAAAATATAATAAAATTTTACTATTATTTATTGATAAATAATATATAAAAGATTAAAATAAGATGATTTACTTAACTAATTTGTCAAGTTAATTTACATTTAAGTTTGATCTAATATCCAAATATTAATAGTAATAAAAAATAACTACATTGATATTAATGTCCAAATAGGATTTTTCTTTTATTTAAAAATAGATATAAAATAAAATTACAATAGAAAATAAAAATAAAACCAAATGACCCTTAAGAGATTTCAAGTATGAATGTCATTAATTTAGTTGAAATCATATTATTTTCATATTCAATTAAATTACAAAAAATGGAAGTTCAATTATAGATTAAGCATTATAATTTTAATGTTATAGATTAGTATTATAACTCAATTAAGATTAAAATAAATAGGATATACATAACATTGTTATAAGTAAAAATATGAGTTACAATACAAACATTCATAAATTATAATATTTGTAAGCTATAATTTATAAGATAGAACCATACAACTTCTTTACTATCTTGTGTAGTTGTCACATATTCCATTTTTATTATTAGTGTAGCCACAATTGATTGTAACTTTGATAACTTATAACCTTATTGATAAGTGTAAACTCATAACTAATAGAAGATTTGTTTTTTTAAGATCACTTGCATAATCAAAGTTAACATATCCTTTGACAATAAATTCAAATCCTTCATATTGTAGTGCAACATTAGATTTCCCCTTAATGTATCTTAGGATCCTCTTTATGATATTTAAATGCTCTCTACCTAGATTCACTATGTAGCAGCTAAATGCTACCATTGCATATGTAATATTTGATTATGTAACAGGGAGGCTGTCCAGAAGGGATTGTATTCCCTTGTTGGATAAGAAAGCTAGGATTAGCAAGTGGACAAACAAAACCCTGTCCTATGCTAGTCTGCAATTGATTATCTCAGTTCTTGCTTCTTTTCAGGTTTATTGGTCTTCCATGTTTATTCTTCCTTCTTCTATTTTAAAGGACATAGAGGCTAAACTTAGGAACTTCCTTTGATCGAGGCAAGGTTCTTCCCGTTCCCATGCTAAGGTTAAATGGGCTGATGTCTGTCGAACAAAAAAGGAAGGTGGTATAGGGATTAAACATCTAGCTACTTGGAATAATGTGCTGCTTGGAAATCGGATTTGGATTTTGTTTCATGACCCTGAAGCACTTTGGGTGAAGTGGGTCCATTCTGTTATTCTGAGGAGGGGCAATTTTTGGAGTATCTATCCCAATAGCAATAGTTCTTGGAGTTGGAGAAAACTTTTAGCAGTTAGGGATAAATTAGGGAACAAATTTCGAATTAGGATTGGTAACGGAGCATCTACTTATTTTTGACGGGACCCTTGGCATCCTAGAGGAATTCTCCAGCATTTCTCTACCCCCGGGCCATAAATGGATCTAACCTTAAATTTAATGCAACTGTTTCTGAGGTGATCTGGAACAATAGGTGGCGATGGCAAGAGTTAGTAGCTACTACACTGGGCCACTTGGACATTCCTCTTTATTATCCCAATATCTCTCAACAGTATAGTTTGGAGTGGCTCGATGGGTCAGGGAACCGACATATATACACTAATTTTTCAGCTTATACTATTTTAAGACCTCCTCTACCTTCCACCCCTTGGCATTCTCTGGTTTGGTTTAAAAGGAATAGTCCTAGATGTTCCTTCATCCTTTGGTTGGCCTTTTGTGGTAAGTTGCAAACTAGAGACCATCTTTCTTTCCTTTTTACACCCAATCATTGCTCCTTATGCCTCAATGACAATGAAACCATTGATCATCTCTTCTTTGCATGCCCTTTCTCAAAATCAGTATGGGATTACAGCCTTACACACTTCCATCAAAACCTCCCATCACAGCTTACCCTCCACACAATACCTTCTTGGTTGAACCAACCTCAACATTCCAGAGCCATTAATCCCCATGTCTTCCCACTCATCCTTTCAGTAACAATCTACTCACTGTGGAAAGAAAGGAATGCGAGGACCTTTCAAGATAAAGCAATAGGAGTAGATGGCCTGAAAGCCAGAGTGCTTACCTTAGTTCAGGAGCAACTCAGAGCAAACACCCAGGTAAGGTAAGGAAGGAGAGTCTTTAATTTTCTATCAACTTTTCTTGAGTTTTGGTTTCAGGAAATTGTCATTCTCTTTGGAGTTTGGAGGCAGAAGCTGCTCTCCTTGCAACTCAGCACAACTAAAAAGATCCATTCCAATGCCAGCACCAAGTCATTGCTTCAGCAGGAGTTGAAGTAACTTCTTGTGGAGTAGTGGCATTCGGATTAGCAGCGCACACTCCACTATCTCAGGGCGTCGAAGCTTAGTCCGAGGCAATGCATTTTCATCCACATCAGTCAGGGCAGCCGTAGGAATCCACTCCAACTTCAGTGAGCAACAAAGGAGACAACACTACTTCACATAAGTGGAGCAGAAGCAGATCCAGTTAAGTGACAGCAGACAACCCCAAGGGAGATTTCAGAAGACTCTCCCTTTGGAAGGAATCAGATTACACTTGGACTTGGAGAACCAGCAACCAGTTGAAAGGTACTTGCAATAGAGAAGTCCTAGGGATGCAGTACACAATAAGAATGGGATAGAGAAGGCTGTTAGCAAGGCCCGGGAAGATAGGTTGTCTACCCAACATATTGCAAAGATTGCGTATGTCTTAGGAAAAAGCTGATTTCTGTTTTTGTTTGTACTCCAGCAAGTGTTTTTAGCATTTCATTCGTCTGAGTTGCTGCCACTCTTCAAGGGTTAACTTGTTAGTTTTGTGTCTGTTTAGAGTGGGATGCTTTCTTTGGTTGGTATGAGCTTGGTTTAAGCACAATCTCTACCTTTGTACATAAACCCTTATTTTCTTATTTATATATTTACTGATTTACCAAAAAAAATATTTGATTATGTACAAATCATGACAAAGGTTGAACTCCCTATTATAGATACATAAGGTATATCAGACGTCTCCATTTTCTTATTTTTTTCGTTACTAAGACTAGGATAACTTGAAATCAATAGGAAAAAGGGTTAAAGATTGCCTTATAGTTTTGCATATTGAAGTGTTGTTAAATTTTTTTAGGTAGTTTTTCTGAGAATTTCAAATCTTTTTGTTATTTTTATTTTAGTGAATTTGTATCTTTAAAATTTTGTTTTCTTGTCTCAAGTCCTTTATTTTAATTTTAGTCAATTATGCTTAAATACTTTAATGATATCTTTGCTAGGACCTTTAACTAATATGTTATCTATTTACAACAATAAGAAATAAAACTATTATTACTAAACCTCTTTAAAAATGCGTAAGGACTTGCATTAATTCTTTTTGCATCTGAGTCTTATGATCAATGAATCAAATCTCTTATACTAATAGTCTGACATCTTTTTAAGATCATATAAAGATTAGTTAACATATAGACTTTCTCATTTTCTTTTTCAAGACTTTTTAATTAGAGCTTATAAATTTCTTCTTTAAGATCTCCATGAAGAAAGTTATTTTCAATTTTAATATTTTCAATGTAAGATAAAACACATCACATATTATAAAAATATTATAATAATAGTAAGTCGAATTATAAGAGAAAATATTTTATTAAAGTCAATTATTTCCTTTTGAGCATGTCCTTTCACTATCCTATATAGTATCACTCTACTTGGTCATCACTATTTTAAGTGATCATGAAGATCCATTATTATTAGTTAGATTTTTCCTTGTGATAATGGTACAAGTTTACAAGTTTCATTTTTACAAAGAGTTTAAATTTCTTCATATATTGTTTTCGTCCATTGTATTTAAACTATGGATTATTTCTTAGAGAGTTAAAAAGTACTATATTATATTGTCCTTTATTATATAATCTAAGAGTCAATCTGATGGTCTATTGTGCGATTTGATTGAGAAACTTCTAGTGCTTTAAACTAAACTAGTTTTTAAACCTCTTGTTCTGTTGCTATTTTAAAAATACCTTTTATTGAAATTACTTTCCCACTTGTATCACCACTTTCTAAACTTCTTTGTAAAGTGTATTTTCTGCTTTTTCCTTTTCTATAAATGTGACATCCCTTCTGACAATAAACTTACAGAGAGTGGTATCTTAGAAGTAATACCCCTTCACTTTGTTAACATATCTTAAACATAAGCAATTTTTAGATTTTGGATATAACTTCATAATTCAATTAGAATTATACAATACGTGCATATGACTTCTAAATATGTAGAGGTTGGAATTCTCCCCCAATTCCCAATCCACATATCTATTTCAACTTAATTATAGTTGATGGAACCTAATTCACCACATAATAGACAATATTGATTGCTTCTACTTAAAAAGTCTTTATCTATGCTTGGAACTCTTAAAATTACTCTTAAACTATATTATTCATCCATTGTTCATTCTACTTTATTGAGGAGTGTATACAATAATGAACTATCTTTTAATGCCTTATATAACACATCAAATTTGTTGTTAGTATTTTCCCCTGCATTGTTTGTTTTTAAACACTTAATATTTGTACCATAATCATATTTAATATGTGTTTTTGAGAACTTCAAAGACTAAGAATAGGTATGCTTTCCCTTTTGATAGGATACAACTAACATCTCTTAGAATTATCACCAATAGAAGACATAAAGTACTTTGCTCCTCCCATAGATGAGACTAGTGGTTGTCATATATTAGAGTAAAACAATTTAGGAACAAACCTACTTATTGAATTTGACATATTGTTTCTTATTTTGTGTACACAATACTTATAAAATAGTAATGATACTCTTATGAATCTAATGAGTAACTTTTCTCAACAAGGATCTCCATTCCTTGTTTAGATATATGTCTATATTTTTGATGTCATAATATTGAAGATCTTTCACTTTAACTACTTATGCAATTGACGTTTCTTTTTCTAGTAATGTCTCTCCTTTTAATTTATACAAGTTTGCACCTATCTTATCTCTCTTTATAAGTATAAGAAAGATTTGAATTATCTTTAAAATTATGTTAACAATTTATATTTTTTGTAAAACAAAAATTCTTCTTTAAGTTCTTTACATGTTTTACTTCATGAAGAGTATTAATTGTTTTACCATCATACATTTTTAGTTTGATAGTTCTAATATTGACAAGTAGTTCCTGATTTGTAAATCTATGCATTAAATGATGACTTCTTATTTTTAATTTTTGTGTTACTTAATAGAATAGAGCATTGTCACCATCTCAAGTACTTGAAAAAATTCTTTAAAAACCATATTTTATTTAAATTCTAATAATTATTTTTCAAGCAACCTTTCTTGTAAAAATGTAACATTTTAAATTTTTATTTCTTAATTTTTACCTATTATGATTTTGACTCTCACTTGGCTCTTGTTCCATTGGTCTCCTTTTTATCACCATTAATTAAGGCTTTGAATTAGTATAAAATATAATATAAATTTTCTTTATTTTTATGATGACTTTCTTCTTTTAGAATCGTGGTTATAATATCATCATTAACTAGGTAGTCTATGATAAGATTATTTGTTAAATTGATGGTGAGTTGATCCATATGATCAAGTAAATTCTAGTAGATCAGCATGTTCATATGACTATTTTATAGCCATATGACTTTAGAATATATATTAATTTCAAGGAATATATTTACACTAATTTTTTTATTTATCTCAACAATTAAAATCACAACTCCACTATAATTTTAATTTCATTTTTAAAATTCAAAGACAGTTTAGAATAACATTGCAAATGCTAACATGTTTAATAAAAGATTTTACTAATGATATGAGTTGAATCAGTAGCTTTTTTTTATGTAGCTATCTTAACTTTTATATGGATGCTATAATAACCAATTTAAATGTCAAAAATCAGTTATAAAATTGTATTAGTAAAAGTTAAAAAATAACTAGCACTATTTTTCAAATTAGTAGTCATTTATAGATTCTCTAATTAATTTTTGAGTCATCGTGCTTTTAGATGAGATGTTTAAAAATGGATAGAAAAGAGGCTCATCAGGACTCATTAGTTTAGGGAAAAAATAGTCATGGCATAAGATTTTAGACCTAATGAATGTTCTTTTATGCCTTATAATCAATCAATTAGTTGTAAACCCTGTGATATAGTTATTTAAAGACAATTTTATCTTATGCATATGTTTTTAATTAAATGATGTACAAGATGACGTAGATAAATGTACATTACAGATGCAATTATGATGAGATTAGAATTATAAGATCCATATTACATTTATGTACTATCTCCAAGTTATTCTTAGTCATTGTTCTATTAATATTAGACATTAATAGAGCGTAAAAAGATTATAACATGTTATATTTCTTTGTTATGAAAGAACTAGTAGATCTAATATAACTAAAGTATAAAGTCATTTAAACAAATATATGGCTTCTTGTTAGAGAACAAGTTTACTAAACTAACCTAATATGAGAATTACAATTAGAACATTACTTGTATGTCTATAAAAATACTCCTTGTGATAATTGTATAAGTGATCTTTTAATTTGATATCTCTAAAGTATCTCATATATGGAATGATATGTTTTAGTACTACTTACAACCTATCCTTGTTAATGGGTACTCAATTGATATTCATTAGATATAACATGAATTATATGGATGTAGTTGAGTAATTAATATAAGATGCATCACCCTAAAGCGATTAGGAAGAATGTTCGGTTATTCTCGGTTAGTATTGATTTGAAAAATTATTGATCAAAGTGGAATGGCACTTTGAAAATAATTTTCAAGTGTGATTAATGATCAATTATTAATGGTAGATGAGTAGCACAATTAGACTTAAATAAAGTTGATATTAATTCTACACTTTATGCCTAATTGAAACATTATATGATAAAAGGATTGAATTATACAAAAAAATCATATATGGAAAGGTTAGTTAAAATCACTTTTACATTCCTAATATTTGTGTGGTCATGAAGTATTGCTACACATCAATCTTTATATATGGATATAAATTATTTGATTAGATAATTAAAGATAAATTAAAAGAGTTCATTTATCTAAACTCAGATATGATTTAAGGTTATAATTTATATCTATTCTCAACATAATTAATAACTTAATAGGTCATACATAAAGAATGGTTGATGGGAAAAGGGTAATTTAATCAAGTTTGACTTGATTGTAAAGTTTGAGAAAATTTAGGACTAAATATGAAATATTTAATAAATAAATTTCAATATGAGACAATGGACCTTATCTGAGCCTAATTAGTATTTTATTATGATTAAATTAATTCTAATTAAAGTTTAACTAAAATTGAATTATATTTCATTTACATTACTAAAAGGTATAAACCTTATTATACATATGTGTAAGCTATTAAGGAGTTGATTCTTTTTGCTTATCCCTCTCTACAATATTGAACACTAGGCTCTCTCCCTTATAGCTACACTTTTCTCTAGCGTAAACCCTCCTTATTTGATTAGATCATAACGATTTCCACATCTTTAAAGAGCTCACTTGCATACTAAAGATTGCACTATTGCCTTATAATATCCATTCTTTCGACTATTCTTAGGGTAAACCCTAAATCCACTAATTTGGAGTTTTCTATAATTTCTTATTCTATCTTTCAATTGATACTTCATTTAGCTGGTCATCTCACTTATAAGCAATTTATACATGTTCTTGAATTCAATTTCATGAATTGGCCTTTACATTGCATCAATTTAGCATTTAGGGTGAGTTAGGGTTTTAGAATTGGGAATTTCATATTTTATGCCTATTCTAGATTATTTTTCAAAATTTAAGAATTGTTAGTTTAATTAAAGATTAGTTTAAGGTTTTTAATTGTGAATTGCATTGAATTGTATCTAATTTTGACTTAATTAAAGTTTTTGGTCATTTTGCCTAAATGACATTTGGGATTTTTTAAACTAATCTACTTATTGTGTAATTAATGATCTTTTAACACATTTTTAGGAATTTGTTCATTCAATTAGGCCATTTTCAATTTGATTAAGTTATTAAGTGTCTTAGAGGAATTATGTTTAGCATAATTCTAAGTTACACTTATTCAAAATTTTCCAACCTTCATTATATGCTCCAAATTCTTTTAACATATTTATTTTATTACATATTCAATTTACATTTCTAATACATTTGTTGTGTTTTTTAATGATTTTTTGTGTATTATATGTCATAATAGTTGAAAAAATTGAAGTTTGTGGGATTAACTTTATGAAAGTGTTTTTCTTACAAGTGACCCTACATACTTAGCCTTTGTCATATTTTTGAACCTTCCCTCTTACTCCTTATCTTGTAACTTTCTTTTACTCTTATAGTCAAAACTTATGCCCAGGAAAATCATACGTGGTTTAGCTACTCGTACACCCTTTAGGACTTATAGGATTTGGGAGAGATACCCAGCCCCTCCTCCTTTCATACTCCCTTTTAGTGAGGATGAGTATTGTTATACTGACTCTTTAGTTTTATAATTATGTTTCTCGTTAATTGTATGAAAATCGTGTTATCTCTCCTATCAATTTAGAACAATTCAAAGCATATGGTCTTATCTGCTATTTCATTAATCAAAGGTGGGAATCCATTCTTACTAAGGCCTGTTATATATGTCCTACCAATGTTAGGCTACTTTATACTAATTTTTGTTCTAAAGTGATTTATGACGCCACTCATATCTTCTCCAAAATCTATGGTGTTGACATCTATCTCACTTATGATCTCGTAAATGAGATCTTAGGCATTCTCATTCTTAAAAAGTTGACTACTATTAAATCAAATGTTATTGAAAAGTATAATAAAGCAATCTCACTATTTTCCTATCTTAATATCCAAACTCTTATAGTCATAAGAATACCCATTTGAGGTTATCCTTATATGACTATTAAAGTCTCCTCATAAAATAAGTTTCTCATTAAGGAGAATATACTAAATCACCTCTTCTAGCTCTTCCCATAATTGACGTTTAAGTTGTTCTTTCAACCTAAATGGGATGTATAAACACACACCAAATTGAAAAAAACATCTTTCACCTTAACTTTTAAGGACAAAATCCTATCATTGGCCCTCTTTACCCTGACAACATGATGTATAAGTTCCTTGATAACCATAATGCCTACACCATTTTATTGCCTCGAACAACTTAAAATCTCTTTTTCTTTAGCCCCCGTCCACTTTGTCTCTTAGATGCACGATATATGGATCTTATATTTATCTAAAGTCTTACCTAATTCCATTGTCTTCCTTGTAAGAGTCTTGATATTCAAGGAACCTATCTGCAATCTATCAACATCTTCTCTCTTTTTAACCCCTTAACTCTTTAAAAGACTAACCCTTGCACTACCGTAAAAAGTCAAAACAACCACTCCTACCCTAACACTTAACACAAGCTATAAAAGATAAGCACAACAAGGCCCTAAATGAAATGAAGAGCACTTAAGAAAAGTAACAAGGATAAGAGGTTAAAAAAAAGCCAAATAAAAGGGATAAACTAACAATAAGCCACAAAAAAGAAACTATTATTGTAGTTAAAAATAAAAATCAAATAAGCTATATTAATGATAACCCTAGGAAATAAATAGCAACAATAAAAAGGAAGAAAGAAAGTAATAGAGGAAAATAAAAAATGATAAAGAATGTTGACAATGAGACTAAGAGCAAAACAATCAAAGGGGTAATTATACTGATTAGGAAGAAACAGAAAATCCCATATATCACAATCAATATATAAATCACAATTAATCCCATAGAAATCTTAACCCTAACCTATAAAAGTAGTCACACCACCCAAATTTTAAAATCTTTTTACTATTTTTTTAAAAAGTCCAATAAATCCCACAAAAACCTTGACGTTAACCCATAAAAATGGTCACGTCACCAAATTTCATTTTTGTAACTATTTGATGAAAAATTCCAATAAAAATAAACCTATAATCAATAATATCGAAGTAAAAGTAAAACATTAAATCCCAGAATGGACACCACAATAAAAAAATGCAAAAATCACAAACACAAATGATTGCAAGCAAATCAAAACTTAGATGGCACAAATTGAACCAATAATGATTGCCTATCACCTAAAACAACATGAGTAACCAAAGACCTTATCAAATGGAAGTTCAATAGAGAAACGAGAAATGTGTTGGGCCCCGATTCGCATTAAGCAAGTGGGGTCCAACAAAATGACTTTGAACTAGGACACAAAACGAGAAAAAGACTCCACATGTGAAGTTTTTTTAGCAAATTAGAGTTAGAGTTGGGAGACCTAGGTCATAATAATAACCAAAAAGTGAGATTTACTTATTAATCACTACGTTAAAAGAATTTACAAAATAAAATGGAAAGAATTGACCTTGAGTATGAAATGAATGGAAAATGAGATACAAACTCACAATCTATACTCGTACAAATTATTCACCAATGTCGATTGCATGCAACGTAAGCTGATGTTGATGAAAATGCTTAATACAAGAAATTCCTCACCAATAATGGAAGATATATGTAATACCCTGTATCTAGTTTAACCGGTGCACCGAAATAAATCAGTATTTAAGACTGATGTCATTAAAAATTTCAGAACAGTGAATA
>JANVCL010000006.1:6198712-6210143 GCA_026546855.1 Erythroxylum incrassatum | reverse complement strand
AACCTTCAAGCATCATACGCGACTAGTATTTGAAAATTTTTGGGAGTTCTCATCCAAACACTAAAAAGATCCTTCGTCAATATATTAAAAAAAAAGACCCCATTCCAATGAAGAAAGCATATTATATCTCCTTTTCCATATTTAAATGAGAGATATCGAAGTATCATTTGATGTAAAGAAAAGAAAGAGTATCCTACTTTTTCATTGGAATTACTTTCTTTAGTTTGCAGCTAAGGTAACAATTAAGAATTGGTAAGTTCTGTTACTTCTGTACCATTTTTCTGTGCAGTTTGCTCAATTCATTTTATACTGTCCTTCGATAGATTATAGTTCACCAATCCCATTGCTGTGTCAAGTCCCTAAGAGATACAAAAATATAATATCGAACATCGAACAGGACCAAATCTTCTGTCCCACTTACCCAGGATCAATTTTGTGTCATTCATCCACAACCACTAATTTGTGTAGGACCCATTAAAATTTGTGGTTGTTGAGGAATGACACAGAGTTGTCTTGGGTAAGTAGGACAGAAGATTTCAACCCACAACGGACTAAAACGTTTGTTTCAGTATCCATATAATTCTTTTCAATTTGATGTTTGTTGCACATGATATCTCTACAATATTAATGTAATTTATGCTTTAATTAACACATATTAATGGGACGCATGAGATGTCTCTTATTATCATGCATCAAACTGTCAACATGTTGTTTAGTAGCTCAAGATGTTTAAAGATCCTACCTTCTTAATTTTTTTTTGTGATTTCTCACGAGGTGTTTTAGGAGGGTCTCAATTATGGGAAGACATCTTTAAACCATCCACACTCAAACTAATCTTCGCTCAAGTGGGATAGTTTCCTTGCTGAAGGCAAAACTTTGGCCCTAAGTTTTAAACGGTTGCATACATGAGGGCAGTTCAAACTCCCAACCTCACTTAAGCCAGGAGATTCCCTTACCAACTTACCTACTCCTTGGGGTTTCCTCCCTTCTTAAATTAAAACAAAAACAACAATTCATTGAAATTTTCGCTAATATGCGAGGTCTGGTACACAACGTTAGCCTTAATTAGTAAACAGACTATTTTCGATAGACCCACATGACGAAAGGACTTATTAAAATAATACTAATTGAAAAATAATAAATGAAAATAAAATAAAATTCATAAAAGATAATAATAATAATGAAATAAAAATAAATAAATAACTAATAAATAAAATTATAAAAATAAATAATACAGTAAAAATAAAAATAAAAGATAAAATAAGTAAATAAATACACACAAGCAAATAAATAAAACAAACAAGTTATCATAAAAAAATATTTAGGCTAAGCTAAATCACTAAAAGGGACATCCACTTATTTAAAATTTTAAGCTAAATATAAGAATAAAATATTTTAAAAAAACCTATGAGAACTATAAGGATCTCTCAATTTGACACCTTTATATGTATCTTAGTATGTCAAAGTTTTTTATTAAGGGTCATGCTCTTAGTAAATTTCAGTAGAATCGTATCATTCTTGATCACCTCTTTTCAATTCTTCTTAGGCTTTCTTTTTTTATTCTTACAGTCTCTAAGTACAATTTTCTTGTATCTTCTCACTGAATTCTTTAGATGGCTCCTCTTAATATGCCCTAGCCACCCAAGTTTTGTTTCTCTTAAATTTTCATTAATATTAGTTACCTTTAATTTATATTTTACTATTACATTCTTAACTTTATCTCTTTAAGTAAGATTGTAATAGAGTATTTTTATTTCCGCCACTATTAACTTATGATTATATAGCTGTTTGATGGCCAACTCTCTGCCTCGAGAATATGGTCATCCTAATCACTAAATAATATAATTTCCCTTTAGACTTTAGTGATATTTTCATATTACTTAAATTCCTAATACAGTTCTCTACTTAAGTCTACCTCAATGTCCTAAATTAAAACTTAATAAAAATATTAAGGTTGTTAAAAAATAATTCTAATATTACGGTAAAAGTACAGTAATATGGACGGAAACAAACATAAATGACATTTTTAATATCCACTAGGAATTATTTTAAACATAAAAAAAGTTTCCTTGTTCCCACGCTTTACCGGGGAAGTCAAAAGCTGGCAGTGAGTTGGTCGTCGTTTTTTGACAAAGACGGCTCCTATCACTTTAACGTCCGCTCCTGAAACCTAAACCAATGCCAATTTGGGCCATCGCAGGGCTTGCCTCCAAATTTTAATTCCATTTGCAGTCCTTTCCATAATTGAGGAAAAAATTAAAAACAACAAATTTCTATAAATGCAAAATACGGATTTCGAATTCGTAATCTCCAAGTGTCAATGATCTATAGGGCTGGTGTACGGATACTATATTTTTTTGTAATAACCAAACATCTTACTGGACCACGTGACATTAAAAGCAGGGAAAACCAGGAGCGGTTTTCCAGAACTGGGAAAATAAAGAAGTAATTTCGTAAAGAGCGGTTTTTAGCTTCCCCAGTTGGGTACTCGCAAGCATTTTGGGAGGGCTTTCCTTATATAGCTTCTTGGCTGATGTATACCACCCTCCCCTCAAAACGACATTTCTGAGACCTCATCGATTTGTCTCCGTTAATACCACCACGTAAGCTTCCCTTTTCTTTTTCTTTTTCTTCGTCCATTTGTTTGCTTTCCTTTTCAACTCGTTTTCCTCTCTTCTTCTATCTCTTCTCGAATTTGTGTTTGGCGATTTGAATGAACTATGAGGATATCGATCGATCGATAACGGTTTTTGCACAATATTGTTTGACCAGAAGGATTTAGCAGGAATTTTGAGTGAAAAATGGGGAGAGGTAAGATAGTGATAAGGAGGATAGATAATTCGACGAGCAGGCAAGTGACGTTCTCTAAGCGAAGAAATGGACTGTTGAAGAAGGCGAAAGAACTTGCGATCCTTTGCGATGCTGAAGTCGGAATCATCATCTTCTCTAGCACTGGCAAGCTCTACGATTTCTCTAGCACCAGGTCACACTTCCTCTTCACTTTCTATTCGTGTCCATTCACTTTTAGTTCTTCTACTCCCGATAATACTATATCTCTTTTCAGTAGAAGTGAATGATTTTTTTTGAACATTTTCTGGCGATTGTTTGGATTTTTTTGTGATCGATCGTTTAAGATCATTAAAGTACTTATTTTGTCATTGGATAAAAGGTAGGATCATCTGATAGTGTTTTCATCTGAATATTAGTCATTTACGATCATGAATTTACAATGAGCGTGCAGTAGTGCTGCTTATGTTGTAAGGGGGTTAAGTATTGCTTGCTAGGATTACATAAAAGCGTTTGATTTCCTTCCCTTTTTCTTCATTTGGTTTTCCTTTCCTCCTTTTGTCATGAATTTAGGGATAACTCATAATTAGTTTACGTTTATGGTAAACTGTAAATTCAGCGGTCACTCAAGATAATGTATATATATGTATACACATGTATACGTATATGCGACCTTGTCTTGTTGTTATATGTGAGGAAATATAAATGTATGTAAATTAGGAACGAGGAACGGAGTGCTATACTGATGGTGATATGTTTCTCGAGGAATTACTATATTTGCATATATATCCATACACATCTGTACTTATAAGTGTAAACGTATATGTATTCATATTTGGAAATGAGGAACGGAAACGGTATACTGATCGTGAGATTGTTGAAGAGCAATTATGATCGAGTAGCTTTTACTGCTATTAGCAAGGATTAAGGGTAAGCGATTAGGATGATAGAGTTGTGGTGGTTTGCCAGTTCTAGAGGTGGTATCACATTGTTAGTTCTTCGAAGTTGTTCTAGTCTCTCCATCGGTTTACCAGAAAGAGCATATTAGAATGCTACTTAGGTGCGTTTTAGAAATTTCAGGGCGTAAGATGCTCCTTTAAACCAAAATTTAAATTTCCTGTAAAATTATTGAGCTTTAGAGTATACCATCCACTATGTCATTGAACAGACACACATTTCATACCCGTACGGTTAACATGTAAAAAGAAGGATTCACACACTCGTACTTAAAACTCTTGCACACTTGGTTATACGAGAGCGAAGGCAATTATATTAAGTGGTCTGTTCTTGTCCATCTTTTCATGCGGTTTGATTTTCAAGTTGGCTATTTCCTAACGATAAAGTACAAGGGAGATGATTAGTCTTCGCAAAGAATGTATATCCATAACCTTGATTGGGATCTATGGATTTATCTTTTAGTACGTTGGACTTAGAAATAACAGCAAACACCCTTCACCCGTGCACCTACCAAGCGTTGAACCTTAAAGGTATTCTTACCTCCCTATCATAGGGCCAAGGGTCAAACATTAAATGATAAAGGGGAAGAAAAGAGAAAGAAAGGTAAATATTCTACATCATACAGTAAGATGCAACAAAATTAAGTACATTTTGGCTATTGAAAGACTCAAAATAAGTTCTTTCGAATCCTCTAGAACAAATAGTTTATAAAGCTAGCAACTTTAGCCTTTGTACTCAATTTGCGGGACTCCACCTTCTGGTCTTGGTTTATTTATTTGGGGTTGACATGGTTCAAAGAACTGCGAATTTCAGCATTATCTGTAGATGACTGACTTCGTGCTTTGCTGGACCTTCAAAGAAATATACAATATGTCTGTTGCCAACCAAATCTAAAATGTAATTTGGTGATGAATCTCATGATGTGGAGAGGTGGTAAATGGAATTATATTGACTGTTGGCACTACTTGACAGTGATTCTTAGGTTGGAGGATTTGTTGATTTGGTCTCTTAGAATACTAAATCCTGCTCATAATTCGGATAGTGGAAGGACAGGCAATTGATTCTGGCGGTGGTTCTCAGTAAAGCAGAAAGTGGTTACTAACTACTATTGTATGATAACCAAAGGTGCAGTTTGATTGGTTAAAGATTAACCCCAAAAAGATATGACACATAGCTTTGTTCATATTGTGATGTGATTGTTCTTCTTCAACTATGAATTACAACCGTAGCTGACAAGACTAACAAATTTAATCATTTAGATAATGTCTTAACAAAATCATGTTTTACTAGAGTTAAGTTTCTACCGGAAAAAGAAAAGTGGCATAATTCTCCACCTTATGTCCAAAGTAGTACGGTGCAATTTTATCCAGGACTTGATTCCTTTGCTGTGACTTGAAATCTTTACGGATGACACAGAAATCAATAAACCAGAAAATGGTAAATTTTATTACAAATGCCACTTCTTACACGATCACATTGGTAAGGTGACGTTTATTGCAACATTCCTGACAATTGTGAGTTGTGACCAATGCGCCCGTGAATACCGTCTGTTGCACAGTTCTCTCCAAACATTTGTTCATTGGATAACATCCTTCATCTAGGTCATAACCTGATTTTGTTCTGATCCTTCAACTTCAAGATAGACTTGGTGTTGTAATTCACTTTCATAATCATTTCCAATCAGCACACCAATAAAATAGCAGTCATCATGGCCCTCGCACAACACTTTATATTTTTCCAGTGCTATCAATTCTTAGGAAATGCTATAATTCCAATAATGTATTACCATCAGTGTCGTTAAACTTTTAGCGGAACGTCATTGATTATCGCCATCAGTTCTTATCACATTACAGACAAAAGTATTCTATTCAACTGCCTCTTTCTGGAAAACGATTAAAGAACTTAGGATCTATTGCTAGAGTGTAAAACTGAATCACACTTAAATTGTCCTGGCTCCATCACTTGCCATGTATTTGTCAACTTCTATAGCAAGTAGATGCGTGCTTAAAATGGTAGGACCATGGAAGTTATTGTTGTTAGCATGCAATTAGTAATCTATATCTGCTAAGTGATAGCTAAGGGTTAATGCATGGAAATAACGTATTTGATAAGCTAACTTACAATTTTACCATTGAACATAAGAAGAAAAACCAAACCTATTATTAGAATCATTAATGTGTTAGTATATTTATCAAGGTTTTTATAAGCCTGGTCGATTAACATAAAGCCACTAATAACCTATAAAGTTTTTCTTTGTAATACATACTTATGATCATACTACATGACTTAAATATTTTGGACGCAAAATAAGACATTGACAGGTACGTAGAGTTTGAGAAGGATAAAGCTTCAATGACATTACGATTTAACTTGAAAATCAACAATAGGAAAGATTAGGTGTCCATTAATCCTACTCGAGACTTTTGGGTCGTTAATTATGTCAGTCATGTTCCATTAACTTGTAAGAGTGTAGCAACTGTTGTCAGGAGGGAATTATTGGCTACCTCCATCATGATCATATCGTTTTTGTTTTCAAACCACGTGCATTTGTATCCCTTCCAAGAATGCTGCTCTAATAAAAAGAACGATATGATTTGGATGCCTTAAAATATGAACGAAACTTATCCATAAGCTAGATAATAATAGAATCCCAATCCTCTAATTCTGATATAGAGCCCACTTTATAATATTGAAAAGGGTGAATGCACTGTTCACTGTACCTACGAAGTTAGCGATATACAATGATCATTAATTAAGATGGATAATGGTTTTAGTTGGAGCTAGAATCATCTGTTTTTCTTATTTTAATAGCATCACAGCTTTCCCATACCAAAAAAAACTAGCATTATGAACGTTCGAATGATGACGTTGATCAAGTTTAGTGTAAAAGTAGCTAAAGTTGTGGGAGGAAACACAACGCTACCAGCTTATGTAGGTGGTCTGTCAACTAGGAACCTACATGGCCATCTTCATGCGGGCTTTTGATATCTCACAGTTGTTAATCGAGTTTACCGACTTGGCTTATGACATTCAGATCCACTCGTGAACTTTCCTCCTTGTATTGAGGGTGTTCCTAATTTAGCTCTTTAATTTCTTCCTTTCTTTTAAACCTTTCGATAGTATGCAGATTAGTGGATGGTTTTATCATTGTTGGTGCTTCTTTTAATGGTGACAAGATGTTATCAATGCAATTGTGTTTAAATGGCCTACTTCGCAACTCATGCGTTCTTATATGGTGGAATACATTTATTGATTTTTTATGTTTCTACTTTTAGTTTTCTGTCCTTTGTTTTTCTTGAATGAGTTAGCGGGAATATAGACACTTAGAAGCCTGACTTCTGTGTCAACGTCTCTAATGATTAGTTTCTCATTGGGTCACATTGAAATACCTAGTACCCTTTTTTTGTTAACTAGCCAAGGGATCAGGGATTTTAACTTTACAGTACATGGTAGGTTTCCGGTTGATTATATTAGGTAGCGTACAACAAATTCAATCACTCGATTCAAACTTTAACCAAAAAGCAAAGAAAAAATAATATTACTGAAGCCTCTATAGATTTGTTGTTTCTAAAAGATCTCCTACACTTCGAATTTAGTTAAGAAATTATTATAATTTCGTTATTAGTATTTATAGGTCGTTTTCTTTTCTTTTCTTTTTTATATAAAACTTTGTAAAACTATAGATATATAATATATTTTAGTAGGAATTCTTAACATCACTAAAATTCTTAACTTCATCTAATCCTATTTTGAAAAAAATAATCAAATTTAGTTTAATTATAGTTATAGATACATATTTTTAGGAAATGACAAATTAATATCAAATCACACGAATCTTTGGCTAAATTGAAATGAGTTATTATTCTTTGAAAACATTAAAACTGTGGGAGTTCATAATCAGTCTATTCTCAGTATCTAGTTATCAGTGATACCATAATTATTCTTATAATTTAATCTTACTACCTTTTGTTATTTTTAAAACTGCCAAATATAAGGGTAAAATACATTGTTCTTGGCCATGTTTTTTATTGAACCGAGTACTTGTAATATGAGCTCAACTACGTAATTTATTAATTCTGAGTATTAACATTTTAGTTTTTTACTATATTTTATTAGCTTTTAAATTTCTTATTTTCTAACTCTTTATTATCTTTCTATTTCTCATTGATGAAAACCAACTCCTTTGTTATCACCTCCAATAGGCATGTTCAAGATTTTATTAAATGAAAACAAAAAACGCAAAAAATAGTCACTCTAACTAAAGCTAAAAGTGCATTTTAAATATTAATGTTTCTTTAGAATAAATTAAATTTTAATTTTTTAAGCATTCAATTTTAACCATAATGTTTTTAGAAAGTGCAAAATGGATCCTATCTGGATAGAAATTTTGACATGGTTAACTTCCTGTCAATTAAATATCATGCACATTGATATGACGTTGTTTATTATCTTTTAATTTTAGATAGTGGGCTCTACTATTACGACGTGGTATTGTGTGAACCACTATCTTAAAAATACAATCTCTTCATTGCCTTAAATTATGCTCATCAAATCACAAGCTATTAATGTAATGGAACATTGCTTTGTTTAACTTATATGCAGAAGAAATGGAAGATGGTGATGAAATGGAAGAAACTTTTTCCTTACTATCCGTTAATGGGTAGATTTGATATTGAAGGAAAAACCAAATCAAAATAAGAGATGAAAAGATGTGTACCTAGGTTATGTTGATCTTAAAGGATCTGAGAGTGTATGGCAGTGGAAGGATGAGCCTAACTTCTGAAAGAGTGAGAAAGAAAGCCTTACAATGTGTTTATAAATTTTGAGTTGGATATATTCATATCAATAACAAATAGGAGGAGAAGAGTTTTTGGCAAATAAAAGGACAGGTAGGTCATTACACATAAGCTTTTGTGTCCTTGCTAAAGAAGAAAACATTATTAGATAAGGGACAAAACCTAATTAGAGTAATGAATTTTAATCTAAAAGTTATATAAATGTAAAGACTCTATGTTAATTTGGGAATAAGAAATTCACTTAATGTAAATTCTTTCTATGGTTCTTTGCACAATATTATAGAGTTCAAGTCCAAATACTTTTTTTAATGAATCATCTATGTAGTCAATGGTTCTATATCTTGTCTGTGGGTCATCTGTTTATCTATGGCTTCTCGTTACTAGTAAAGAGAGCAACGCCCTTCTTATTCTATCATGTAACATTGGCCTCAGTTTCAATGTAGCTATTAATGCCTTATCCTGCTCTAGATTTAACTTCACATTCAGAGCTCTCAATTGAATTAAGCTCGGTAACCAATTGATTCCATGATTAAGTTGGATATGTGTTTGCTCTAACATGTCATTATTATAAGTTATGTACTAGAATGCTTACAAGGTGTTCTAGCATATAATCGATAATAGTAGGGTGTTACAATACCTCTATTACACAGCTATTAGCTTCTCCAAGACATTGTCAATCACAAATTGCCAATCACCCAACCATTGCCTAATTTCTCTTCCATTGGAGATTGATTATTCCTCTGCTAACAAGTTTTTTTGTCAATTACTTCCATATCCATTTTTGCTAAACTTGTTTAAACTGTAACTCTTTATATACCAGCTATCTAGTCTTGTTGTCCTCCTCCAAGTTACCAATCGCTTAGTCCCTTTTGTTGTTACAACTACTATGCTCCTCAGGATAACTCAAAAGTAGATTGCAACAACTTCATCTTCGTTTAAATAGAACATATTTTCTTTAAAAAGATTGGATTTTCTAGATAATGGGTCCACAATACCATATGACAATGGGCCCATTATCTAAAATTAAGAGAACAATAATGTCATTTAACTAACAGAAAATTATCATTTAACTGACATAAGATTAACTCCTTTAAATGTTCTGTCCACGTAGGTCTGTTTTGTACATGTTGAAAATACTAGAGTTCAAATTAAATGCTTTGAAACGTTAGGATTCAAGTTGTATTATTGTGTAATATTAAGATTTAAAATGTACTTTTAACCACTCAAATTAAATATAAAGTTAATCGAAATAAATATAAAATTTATGGCAAAAAAGTCCATATGCCTTTTTGTCTATATTTTAAGGATTGTGTAAACTAACCAACGTGAAATAAACCAACTAATTGATACTTAAATAATCTTTGTAAAGCCATCTTTAAAATTTTTGTTTAGTATTAACTTTAATTTTCATCAATTTATAAACTTTTCTCTTTTATAAATTAATAAATCATTCAAACTATCAAATTCAATAATAATTTGGTGGTAAACTTGATAATATCATCTTTTCATTATCTTTCTTTATAAATTTATACTTATAGCTACATAAACACTTTATAAATAATATATAACTTCTCTGTGAAACTTATTAAATTGTTTTTTTATAATAGGATTACTCAATGCTTTATTGGAAATGTTATATACAATTTATAGCTAAGTTAAATATTATTTAACATTAAGTAAAGGATTAAAGGAAAAAAACAAGTAAAAACTATAAAAACCTTTGAAACAAAACCAAATTACATGAAATTACTCATTTGCTTCTTCAGTATATAAAATCCAGCTATTATTAAATTGTTTGAACTAACACATATTCTCCTTTTCTAGTCTAATTTTTTGGGCATCACATATCATTAAGGACAATTGCATTTATTTGATACGATACCTAGCCCTAATAGATTTAAGTTTACTTATTCAAGAAAGGGTAGACGTGACATATAAGAATTAGACATGGAATAACAAGTTTCAGTTTTGAAATAAGTGAGATACCCATTAACGATTACAGTTAGTTCTAGAATAGAGTTAGTTTCAGATGCGGATTATAACCTCTCTATAATCTATTATAAAAAGGCTTATCAGCCTCATTAATAAGATACGATAACTTTCAAAGAGCTTACTCATATATTGGAGATTCTCCTTCGGTCTTTTAGAAAGTATTGTTAGATACATGCAATCCTTTCTATTAGAATTTTTTCTTATTTCTTCTGTTGCGTTATTTTCTAATCTGGGTTCCTACCATTATTTAACTTAAAATTTTAATTAAAAAGTTTTATTTGACTTTTAAGACTTAAACCATATGTCAATAACAATGTAACTTTGATTTATTCCTTGTTATTACTCTTAAATGTATAGCTTCTTACTCCTTTTCTCATTTTATGTAAATTTTTGTAAGAAAATACTAACTATTGTGATTAGATTTGAAGATTCAATTAAGTTGAAATTATCTGATACTTGAAAGACAGATTGCTTAAGAAGTTGTCTATGGATACGAAGTAGTTAAACATTTAAATTAGCACAAATACATAAGGCTAGGCAACTATAACACATTAACACACCAATATTCACTTTAACATAAGGTTCAATAGTTATATGTTTTCTCCAACAATGAACTTAGTACAAAAGATTAGAAATAAGACTTCCTAGGCAAAGAAAAAACATAAAGAAAGAGGGATTAAGTACCAAAGGAATGTTTAGAACTATATATTGATTATTTGAGAAAACCATTGAGATTTATGTTGAGTGATCGTGTTGAGCCATGATCCACATATACAAGTTGAGCAATCTTGTGTTATAAGGTACTAAACAATGGTCCCAAATAGTTTTAGAGAAAGGACAGGCAAAGAATAAGTAGTCGACTGATTCATTTGCTGAGAGACACAGGGAACAATGGTTGG
>JANVCL010000006.1:6165217-6188972 GCA_026546855.1 Erythroxylum incrassatum | reverse complement strand
ACCGAATACTCCCCCTGAAGAGGAGAGAAAAAAAGTGTTTTTTCAAAAAAAACAAAATGGCGTCCATGGTTACAAATTTTTTTTTCAAAATTGGATCAAAACCTTTGTAGTCTCTTTTGAGAGGCTGAATACCATAAAAAGGCACACTTTCTTACTTTAGGATAAGGTTTTATCTTATTTTTATCTCGACTGGAGACAAAAACAATGCAACCGAATATCTTGAAGGGTAAATCCAAAAAAAGTCTAGGATCAGGGTTATGTTCGCGAAACTTTTGTATAGGAGTTTCAAATTGCAGGATTTTAGAGGCCATATGATTAATTGAGAAAACAGCAGTTAAAAGAGCATCACCCCAAAAAGTTTTAGGCACATTATTTGAAAACAACAATGCTTTTGTGACGTCAAGTAAATGTCTATTTTTCCTTTCCGCTATACTGTTTGGTTATGGTATGTCAACACAAGAACTTTGCTATATAATCTCTTTTTCAAAAAAAACTTTTGCCAAAACTTTGGAAAAATATTTCCGGCCATTATCGCTCCTAAAAATTCGTGTATTTGCATTAAATTGTTTTTGAACCATATAGTGAAATTTTTTTAAAATATCAGCAACTTCATGTTTTTCTTTCATCAAAAGAATCTGAGTGAGTCGTGTGTGATCATCAATGAAAGAAACAAACCATCTTTTGCCAAAAAAAGTGGGAATTTGTGATCGACCCCAAATATCACTATGGATGAGTTGAATTGGCTTAGATGAAACGTAAGGCTGAGAAGGATAAGAAGATTTGTGATGTTTTGCTAAAGCACATGCTTCACGTTGAAACGAAGATGGATCTTTATTAATAAATAACTTAGGAAACAAATGTTTCAAATAGAAAATACTGGGATTTCCCAAACGAAAATGCCATAACAAAACATCTTGATCGTTAGACATAGACTCTAACCTATAATAAGAATTTTGTACAGCCATACCTGAATGCAATCCATCTTCAAAGTAAGTACAACCCTCCACATTCCTTAGCACTGCCAATCATCGTCCCCATAGCCAGGTCCTGGAAAAAACACACAGAAGAGGAGAAATTAGCTTGACAGTTAAGGTCACGGGTGAGTTCACTGATGGACAGCAAATTGCAGGACAATTTAGGCACATGAAGGACATTGTAAAGGATAATTTTGGCTGAAATTTTGACAATTCCACTGCCGGCAATGGCAGCAAATTTGCCATCTTCAATTTTGATTTTTTATTTCCTACAGCGGGGTTATAAGAAGAAAAAAAATGAGAGCAATATGTCATGTGATCGGTAGCCCTAGAATCTATGAACCAAGGACCAAAAGATTGATTTGAACACACAAAGGAATAAAGAAATACCTTGCCGGGCTGAAGCACAAGAGGAAGAGGAGTTAAGAGAAAATTTTGGAGAGTTAAAAAGCCTATACAAGTGTTGGAGTTGATCCTTGGTGAAAGGCATTGGGTTTGAAGAAGTAGTTCGCTCCTAAGAAGATTCAACCACAGTTGCAGTAGCTTTCCCACCCCCATTCTTTTTGTTTTGAGGCGGCTTCCCATGGAGCTTCCAACACTTGTCCTTTGTATGCCTATGCTTGCCATAAAAATCATAAGAAAATAGTTTTTTTCTTGTCACTACCACCATCAACGCCCTTGGAAACTAGCGCCACGTTGTCTCCATTTTGTGTCAAGTGGACAGGTTCATTCATCACACGTTTTCGGGCTTCCTTTTGGCGTAGTTAAGAAAACACAACTCGTATTGAAGGTAAAGGCTGGCGGCCAAGAAGTCGGCCCTTGATTTTATCAAAGCCGTGATTGACTCCAGCAAGACACCTGAAGACATGATCATCTTCCTCTCTTTTTTTGTCCTTGCAAGATCGTTAGGGTTCTCCCATGGATCATCATAACTCAAATCCAATTCTTGCCAAAGAGAGAGCATTTCATTGAAATAAGTTGTGACATCTCTATCGCCTTGTTGAGAAAGCCACAGCTTCTTTTTCAATTCAAAAATTTGAGAGGAATTCCCAAGATTAGAGTATGCCTCTCTAACAGTATCTCATATTTCTTTTGCATCCATGTATATGAACGGACAACGAATAAGTACTTCCATGGAATTTAGCAACCATCCCGTAATCAGAGAATTCTCATAATGCCAGCGCCGGAACGTGGGATCGGTTGCTGGTGATTTTGGCTCCTCTCTAGTCAAAAATCCAAGTTTTCCTCTGCCATTTAGGGTTAGTTTGACAAACTGAGCCCATTCCAAAAATTTTTGACCATTAAGCCTCACCATTGTAATCTGCAAGGATGGCAATGTAGCAACATCCAAACTGGTTGGAGCAGAGATGACAATTGGCTGGTTGATTGGTGGACAGGATGTATTGGAGGTACTAGAGATTGTTGACACGATGTGGCAGGAAAAAAAATGGAGGAAGGATTTAAGGAGAAAAAATAAATCCAAAAATCTAGAAAAAAATCAGATTGCAGGCAGGAAAAAATCTGACTTAAAGGATGAAGAGAACCAAAAAAATCGAAACATTAGAGAAAAGAAATCGACTGCAGAATGCAAAACAATGAGTCGGCAACCCCAGGGAAAGAGAAAAAACCTTGGTGCTCTGATACCATGTAGTTTTGAGGAATAAAATTATTTTATGATTATCATAAAAAGGTTACAGAGCTGTAGTATAAATACAATGTAGGAATCACCTAAAGAAGGAAACTATTAACTAGGAAACTATAAACTAGGAAACTAAATAAACTAATTTACAGCTATATCTACTCAGTAATTACAGAATATTTCCTTTCCTTTTATATCTAAACCGACGGATAAAAATTACAATAATGTAAACTACAATATATTTTGATAATTGGAATTAAGATTTTAGATGCTTGTTGACGTAGTGTGGGAAGGAAAAACAAAGATAAGTAGAATAGAATAGGCTATAATTGAAGTAGATTGTAGCTGGAACTTGAAATAGAGCTTAGGGTTTGTAGAAAAACCTCTAAAAGTATAATATTATTTGATTGATAAAAGACATAATAAAAATCAAGCATAGGCAGCCTATTTGTACTAATATAGGACAACTCCTAATAGGAAAAGTTAAGAAGTAATATGCTAATCCTATGATAACTAGAAATCCAAATAACTTAAGTACTAAATAGTAAGAAATCCAATATCAACTAAGAATCTAAACTAACTCCTCCTGCATCACACTACCAATCCTAAATCTAAATTGATGACTCAACTTGTCCCGAACTGTTAAAATCTTTCTCCAAATCTAAGAACTATTGTAGGTAGGCTAAACACTCCAAAAATAGTAGAGTTATTTAAGATCAAAGGAGTTCTTCATAACCTATGATGAGAAGAAATATTTCACTTAATACTACAATAATCTCAAATTGTACTAGTAGTAATTGGATCTCCCTAAAGAACTTAAAAGGGAATGTTCTAAAGATAGTAAGCAAATATTCAAATTTTTATTAGGCTTAAATAAAAATATGGACGAAGTAAATAGAAGGATTCTAAGCAATAAGCCTCTTTCAAATATTTAAGAAGTTTTTTTAAAGATTTAAAGAGAAGAAATTTGGGGGAAAATGATATAAAGAACTTAGAATCTATATTATAAAATTGAGAGTTCGCCAGGTTTTGCTAGAGGAGTTACTTCTTTACCAATTAGCCAACATATAAATGTTGAAAGAAAAAAAAAAGATCATAGTGGGATCATTAAAAGAAACCTGGACCTACAAAAAGCACATGTTAGAAAATAAATGGGAAACTAGCATATCTAAAGCTAATTTGTTAAAAGTTATGTAGTAAATAAACATGAAAATTGGTTGAGCAACATGTTATATTGGTCCATTCACCAAAGAATATACTAAATTAATCCAACAATTGATTTGCCAATTTAATGACAATCCAAAAGGGTAAATATTTCATGGCTCTAAATTCTAAGATCCTTGAAGTCAATCCTTGGATTGTAGATTTTAAAGCATTTGATCATATGATAAGATATTCATGTCTCTTTTGAACTTGTATGACTTATTCGAAAAACATTTATGTTCACAACTGATGGAACACTTTATCATTAGTCAAAGTTGGTTTGGTAAAAACAGCACATGAATTGACCCAAAAATTTGTCTTATATATGCCAAACTTATCCTTTATTAATAAATCAACTTTAGATCAAAATTTTGTTAACATATACTTTTCCCACATTGTGAAGTTTAGGATTTTAGCATGGAAAAGATGATGATCAATGCTAAGGATACATAAGGCTTTATCAGCCCTGCCAAGTCAATTCAATATGAAGTCATTTTTCAAATCACTTAATGAAAGTTCTATCATGTTGTGGCATTTGAGATTAGGTCATGCTACCAACGTTATCATCATTATCATCATCATCACACCCAGTCTAAAATTTCGCAGTAAAGCGGAGTCTGAGAAGGTCTAATAGTACGCAACTTTATCCCAACAAAGAAAAGAGGTTGTTTCCGATAGACCCACATGCAAATGTGATATGCAAAGTAATGATGCAGGACACAAAATAATAGTAATAATTAAACGAAATAAAACTTAAAAACAAAAATAGCGATACAACAAAAACTAGATACCAGAAAAATCCATAAATACTTAGAGAGGATTAAAGGAAAGAAAATACTAATAGGGAAAAAGATAATAATAATAATAATAATAATAATAATAATAATAACATAAATTAATAAAATAACCTACTGATCCAAAAAGGCAATCTAGAAACTAACACCAAAACAAGACTAAACATAATACTAATAACAACTACCAAGATCAATGCTAAAAGAAAGGAACTAAAAATAAAATAACAAAGGAAAAATAAATTCATATAATAGACATTAAGAAATAGCCTCGGACTGAAGGGGAGAAGCACAAAGCAAACAGTGTAATCAAAATGAACCAATGGACCACGAAAATAATATTACCAGAAGGTTAAAAAACAAGGTAGTAATAATAGCAAAAGGGAGAAATACTGTATTAAAAGGCAATAGCAAAGAAGTCCCATGCTACCGACGTCCGTTTCCTTTATTGCTCACTAAAGAAATTTATCACAATTTTAACATGAATTATGTCAATATTTTAACATCTTAGTTTCCTTCTCATAATCATATATCGTCAAAACCATTTATAATAACAATCAATGATGTTTGAAGTCCTTTTAAAGACAAATCTATCTTCTGTTCTAAATGGCTTGTTTCTTTTACTAATGTCCGTGGTTAAATCTTATAACTATTTCCTAAGAAAGAAAAATCTAAGGTTGGATCAATCTTCAAAAAATTTTTGACACGTGACAAATAAAAGAATCAGTAACTAGTAGCTAAAATCACAAAATTAGGTAATATGATTAATATCGAGCCGCTGGAATATCAAGTTTCAAAGTTAGATTTTGGCGACCGTTAAAATTTCAAATTTTATATAGTTGAAAATTTAAGGTTTAATTACTGAAAATTTAGGCTTATGATTTAAGGGTTTAATATGTTGAACATTAAGATTTTGGTTGCTAAAATTTTGTGCTGAACACAAAGAATGGAATGTAAGAAACTAAGAATCATTCCTAAGTTCTAAGAATCGCTCTTAGAAGAAAGCATTGTAACTTTTAGTCGAAAACTCAAGTTAATAGAAAATTTTCATATTGCTTATTCTTGATGAAGAATTGAACACACACACACACATATATATATTTTAGAACCTTTATTATAGTAGGAAAAGTGTTAGAACCTTTATTATAGTCTGAAAAGTGTTCTCAATTGAAATCCCATTATAATAGAAATTGTATGTCTTAAACAACCCGGATGATATATCTAAAATAGAATAACATATTTAACTTATTAATACTTTCTATCTAATAAGAAATCCTAATACAATCTAAATTTCAGCCATTATCTTTGATGTAAACTTAATTCTTAATCCTCATTCTACCAAATTAAGACTTGTAGTTGACTAATTTACATGCTTTACGCTCTTTTACATTAATTCTCCCTGACTTATCTGAAGTCATCCGTTACGTAGAATGTAACAAGAACTGATCATACAAGTCTAGACTCAACTTTTGAAACTCTAATTCTAGAATCCAAGTATTGTAAATACAAGTCTAGACTCAACTTTTGAAACTCTAATTCTAGAATCCAAGTATTGTAAATACAAGTCTAGACTAAACTTTTGAAACTCTAATTCTAGAATCCAAGTATTGTAAAAAATTGGTCTTTCTTTCCACTAGACAAGAAATTGTCGATATCCTTCATCTCTTGTGGCTACAATTTGTTCATCAAGTACATTCTTTATTTCCTCTTTAAGATGAGGAGTGGCTGAAATTCTTACAATTACAGTAGGGATTGCTCATCTTATCCATAATAAATAGTTAAGTATGCAAAATTAAAAGTCACTTGGTTATTCTAAAATGTAAGCATTAATACTTATCTTCTTAATGATCTTATAAGGTCTAGTGTTTTGTGGATGAACTTTCTTATATTTCTTTTTTTAAAGACACTTTGGACGAATCCTAACCATCACCATATCCCCTACATTGAATTCCCCTAAGTAACGATGTTGATCAACATGTCCTTTATATGACAAATTGCTAGTTATTATCTTTTGTCGCATCTCATCAAAGATGTTTCGCTTGTGTTATGCAAAACACTAACTCATCTTGTTTGTGGTAAATGAACTAAATCAATAAGCTTCTTTGAATCAATTCTTGAAACTATCTCAAAAAGGCTCTTACTTTTTGCCATAGGAAAAATTAGGTCTCAATTTTTCAACATTGTCTCCAACCAAACATCCTAATAAGTCCCTCAAGCCTCTATCCACCACCTTTGTTTGTCCATCGGCATGAGAATAGAAAGAACTTAAAAACTGAAGCGTAGTGTTCAATGTCTTTTATAGAGTTCTCTAAAAATAACTTGTAAACTTGGTTCACCACTCTTATAAAACATCACCAACCATTCATAAAATCCCTCTTTAGTCATAAAAGTCATTTTCCATTTATCTACAGGTTTGACTTTAATTTCATGCTACCCACTTCGTAAGTCTATCTTGGTAAAGATAGTAGCTCTAATAAATATATTTAATATGTCATCAAGGCAAGGTATTGGAAATCTATACCTTGTTATGACCTTATTTATCGCCTGACAACCAGTACGCATTCACCAACTTCCATCCTTTTAAAGAGTCAATAGTGCTAGAACTACACATGGATTAAGATTTTCTTAAATAAATCTTTTTTTAATAACTCCTTAACTTGTCTCTTCAACTCTTAAAGAGTAAGATTCAAGCGATAGGTTGGAAGACTTGGTAGAGTGGATTTAGCTACCAAGTCAATCTCGTAAATGAGGTAATTCACCTGGTAAATTATCCAGTGTAACAACTAACAAATTTCCTACTTCTTTTGGTAAGGTAAAGGGTGTTTTAGGTGTTGTTTCTGTTACTTTCCTCACTACCATTGCAAACACAATTAACTTTTCCTTGCTAATAGCTTCAAATTCTCTCTCTTTAAGATTATTAAAAGGATTTTTCTTGGCATTTATACTTCTCCTTGGTTTTCTGCCTTGTCCACCTTCATAGGCTTCAAAATTATCATCTTTTCATAAATATAAACTGATCGGTGTTTTAACTTTTCCAAAGTATTGCACATCTCAATCATAAAGTCATGGTTGCCTAAGTAAAATGTGAGATACTTGCATAGGAATGACATTAGACCAAATATAGACCTCATATATTCCTAATTTGACTCCATGCACCTTCGGTCAAATGGTATAGAACTTTCATCTACCCAAGCAATCATACTACTTTATCAATGATAAGCTTGCATACATACTTTATTTCCGCATTTAACTTGAGTAAAGAAAATATCTTGTTCTTCCACTTTAGGGGTTATAAGTATGTGTCTCACTACATTAAGATTTGTAATACTAGTTGATTTATCACTATAGTCTCCTTCCAACTCCTCTCCAACTTTGTGCTCATGCATATACTTGTTAGATTCCTATTGTTCTTCTTCTCCCATTATCTGAAAACCTTATCAGGACATTCATAAGCAAAGTGGCCCCTCATATTCTATCAGAAGCAATTCCTGTCACTACTGCCTCCTTTCATCTCTGTCATAGCTATAACTTTGCCTTTGAGTTCAACTACTCGGGAAGTTTTGTAGTTGTTTAGTGGTGTACACTTTTAATACATGGGGTGCTAGTTTAAAGTTTTGCATTGTTGTAATTCTATTTATGTCAAACTCTTCAACTTTGACTTTGAATCTTTTTAGTTACTTCTTAACTATTGTTTTGTTCTTAAAGCTAAGTGATATGCATCTTCCAGGTTGTAAATTCCGTCTTATCAGCTCCTTGTGAATTTTTGTCCTTAAGCCATTTTTGTACTAAGATATAAGTGGTCATTCTGACTTCATCCCTTCATATTAAATAGAAAGTTCATTAAATATTTTTGTGTATTCAATTACTAACATAATCCCTTGTCTAAGAGTTATGAGGTGATCTTTGGAGATTTTTTTGATAATGAAATGGTAAGTATTTTTTTGATAACTTCAGCTTCATCTCTTCCTAATCAACAATTGGTGGTTGGCCTATTTTTTGAAGTCTATCCTCTACCGATCTTCATCAAATTTTAACATGCCTAACTAGCTTCAATCTTTGTGAATCAAACTTTTTGATCTTCTAACATATGAAACCAATCAAAGAAATCTTCCACTACTAATATCACAGTTTAACAAGTGTGGATCCATATTTCTTGCAAAATTAGGGGCCTCAACACAAACTTTCTTAGTGATGTCATCGAGTTTGTTGTGTGTTTGAACTATAATGTGACCTCTAAAGGCTCGCATGCGCTCTTCGTGTGCCATTGGTTGGTTTGATTGTCTTAGACCTCTCAATAATCGTCGATTTCCTAACCTATTCGCTATTGATTAATGTCAACCTTTTCGTCTTGGATTTCATCTTCTCCATTTGATTTCCAAACCTATTCGCTATTGATTAATGTCAATCTCTTCGTCTTGCATTTCATTTTCTCCACCCTCACCATCAAGTGTAGTTTATTGTCTAATACTATTTTCTGGACTAGTTCTTGGAGTACCTTATTCTTAACAAAGAGCTAAACACAAACAAACACATATATAAATATAGATATAGATATAAACACATACACATACACAGATATAGATATATATAGATATCTATATATACCTATATATAAACTCACACACACATATAGATAACTCACACAGACATAGATACTATATATATAAAACCCTTATTATTTAGATCCTATTATAGTAAAAATTCATTAAGTCTTAAACAATTAAGTTAACATATATAAAATAAAATAACATATTTAATTTACTACTACTTCCTATCTAATAAAGAGTCTTAACACAATCTAAATTTCAGCCCTTATCTTTGAAGTCAACTCAATTCCTAATCTTCATCCCACCAAACTAAGACTTATGGTTGACTTCTTTCTTATTTCTTCTATATACTTTAAGCTCTTTTGCATCAATTATATTTTATAATACAAGCTAAATTATAAGCTTAAATGCAAATTCCTCGCACTAACAATACAAGAGAATACTTTCAGTCTAATATTAGAAATTATCTTTTAGAAAATAGAACTATTCACCAAAACTCCTATATAAATACTCCATAACAATACATACTAGTAAAAAGGAAAAATAAACACCTTTTAGAAAAAGGGGGTGAATTCTTATTAAGAATATTAGTTCTAGTCTAGTCCTAGTCATTATATCAAAATGTTGTATCTCCAAGGATTCCTCATCCAACCACCTGTACATAAGTCCCTCAACCTAAGTCACCAATGACAAGTCCTATCTAAAAAACTCTCATACTCCTATACAAGTAATCAAACAAAGACAATTATGTATTGACATGAGAAAAACATAATTATACAATGTTAGGAACGATAGGGGAAGGGATAAAAAGAAGAATAAACCAAGTGTGTGAAGAGTGTACTTGAGGAGAAAGAAAGAGAGGGGGGAGTTAGTTAGAATTAGTGAGCTGGCACAATAGAATGGTGAGAGGGGATGAGAGGTCGGGTTTTTGGTGTGCGGAAGGAGAGCAGAGGGGGGTATGCAGAAGTAAGGTGCCGATTTGGGCAGAGAGAATCGATATTCTCCCTGAGGAGCATTGCTTGCTCTGGTTTAGGAAGAGATCTGAGAATTACCTTTGTAACCGCAGTACTAGGCACTGGTTATACTAAATAATATACTGCTCTATAGCTGATTAAGCTAGAGCTTCCTATCATACAATTAGAGGAAAAGCCCTATATAGCTCTAAAATAAGGCCAAAAGTCATAACTGAATGAAAGTCCTACAAGGAGGTAGTTAAAACTAAAACAGATTTGGAGGATGTAGAAATCAATAACCAAGTATATGATGACTTGAACCTTCCAATAGCCCAATGTAAAGGTGTTCGCTCATATACTCTACATTTAATATCAAACTTCATGTCTTACAGCAAACTGTCACCCAACTTTAGAGCCTTTAACATATCTAAAGTTAAGATACTAAAAACAATACAAGAAGCCTTACAAGACTCTACTTGGAAGTCTGCAATTAATGATAAAATGCAAGCACTTGAAGAGAATGATGCTTATGAGATTAAAGAGTTGCCTAAAAGGAAACTACCTACAGGATGCAAATGGTTTATTGTGAAGAATAAGGCAAATGGAAGCATAGCCATGTATAAAACCCAATTAGTTGCCAAAGATTTTACTAAAGCCTATGGCATAGATTATAAAGAAAGGTTTGCTTAGCTAAGCTAAATACTAATCACATACTTCTATCATTATTAATGAATTTAGATTGGGAGCCAGATCAATTGGATATGAAAAATGCTTTTTTTGAATTGGAAAGTGAAGTATACATGGAGATTCCAATTGGATTTAAGAATAAATAAAGTTCTAACAAGGTGTATAAATTACGCAAATCATTTTATAGACTCAAATAATCACCTAGAGCATCATTTGACCGATTTACCAAAGTCATGAAGAAGCACAAATTTTCTGAAGGACAAACAGATCACACATTGATTGTCAAACACTCATTCAAAGGAAGAAAGGCTATTCTTATAGTCTGTTAATGAGATAATTATCAGGATTGATTGTGAAGAAATAACACAGTTAGGAGAGATTCTTGCTATTGAATATGAAGAAAAACTCAAAATACTTCCTAGGAATGAAAGTAGCAAAGGCTAAAAGAAGCTATAATGAATGTTTGACTATAAACCAGCAAAGATTCCCATGGACTACACAATTAAACTTGGGAGCAAGAATGATTGAGTCCTAATTTAAAAAGGAGATATCAAAGATTAATGCTCAAACTTATTTACCTAACTCATACTAAACAAAGCATTAGCTTTGTTGCAAGTGATTAGTCAATTAATTAAAAAAACCACAAAAGACCATCTTAAAGCATTATAAAAAATTCTAAGATATCTCCGGATAACACATGCAAAACGGAATTAAATGACACAGGAAATTTATTGCAAGTGTTTAATTTGTAATCAATACTCTTTCCATATTTAAATATTTCCAAATCATACTTATAATTTAAACTTCGGCACAATTGTGGCACATATCTTCTACCAAGCGAGAAGCTATAAAACTTGATTATCATTATTGAGAACAAGTTTGCATCTTTATCGATTGAATTTTGTAATTTTAAGATTCGACAAGCAATCTCAAAAAGCAGGACCAAAAAAGATTTTTTAATTGGAAAAGAAAAGGAAAGCCTCCTTGTGATCAATAGAAGGCTACTTTTAACTCGTTCTTTCTTTTTCATTTAGGTTCATCAATTGATTACTGTATTTATCCTTCATAGCAAACAATGCCCCCTACCGCCTAAGGCAACATCTAAATAATTGAAGAGGGAAACTTACATTAAATAGGCATGGTGATGCTCTCCAGCAACCACACTTCTACAGTTCCTGTAAAAGATAATGGCATGTCTGCAAACTTGGCCCCTAACTATGGAAATTTGCAACAGTACAGCCGTAATATATAATAAAGGAATTCTTTCAAAAGTTAATCTAGGGGGGAATAATTCTCTCAATTAAAGGTCACAATGGGGAGGATCATAATGTGAAGCATGTGCATATGGTTAAATCAGATGAAGTCTTCGTTAGCCTTTGCAGGGTACAAAAAGATGATAAGAATATAGTATAAAGCATCATAGGGGAAACTAAGAGCAGAAAAAGAGTCGGAAATATTTGGAAAACAAACACTGGCAAACAGAGAAAAAGGAATTCATCTTAGGTTTGTGCATCTGTTCATGGAAGCGTACAGATCTGTGGTACCAACTTGCAATTTCAAGCTTTTTAATACGTGTTCATGCATTTGTTTGGCTAAAATTTTGCACAAAATTTCTAAACAAGATAAAGAAATTGACAATACTCTTTCCTCTTCTCACATTTCAGTCTGTGTTTCCAACTTTATGGTTCAATTACACAGTCTCTGCACATAGCACAGCACCAATTTGATGCAATGTGAATTTCTCTTACAGCATGAAATCAGTAATTGAAAGATACAACAAATCGAAAGAGGACCATCAAATGGGTAATCCAGCTTCGGAAGTCAAGGTATGTTATAGAAGTATCTTATATTTTTGGCCATCTCAGAGATAACTGAGTGGTACTACATGAAATTGTTTAATGATTGCTGGGCAAAAAAAGTCATCTTTCAATTTCATTTACCTCATGATGGTTGGTGTTACTGTTTGCTCCAGCAGAAGAAGTCTTAGGCTTGCCGTCACAGGTGAATGTTCAAGTAGTTTGGAGCAGTCACTTCGTGTAAAATTGCTGAAGGACTGCTCTCAAACTTCTATCTAGGACTCCACTAATGAGGGATCATAATAAGTGCCTCATCTGCTCCACCCAAAAGTGCAGATGTTTTCCCTCTTTAGGAAATTGCAGGATCTTTAATAAGCACTAACTAGCTTTTGCTATTCCAGCATCCTGAATTTTGAGTTGTTAGATATATACATCATTATCTACCTAACTGTAATGAAAAATGAAAAATAACTGATTTTGTGCGACTCCAAAGTTGCAAGATTTTGTTAAAGCAAGAATACAATATTGACAAGACCAGGATGCTTATCAAATTACCAATACCAATTACATCCCTGAGAAACTCTCTAAAGTTCACATGGAGTAAATAAATTGGTGTTTTCCGTCTACTTTCTGTAGCATCATTCCCTGTGAAATGATGCTTTATTTAAAACATTTAGAATTCCAAAGTCCAATTTCTGATGAAATTCAATGAGGTATAGTGAAACAACTTACCCATAGGCAGAAAAAAAACATGCATCTGGAAACACAATGCAACCAGTAGAAATGCGTTCTGTTAAAACAAAAAAATTAAGTAGAATCTAGATCAAGACTTGAATGTATGTTGTAACCAGAAATGAATGCTTACCATGCAACAATTTGTACTTGTCATTGAATGCCCTTCAATTCTAATTAAGTTTAGAGGAAGTAAGCACAGATTAAAATGCAAAACTAACTCCAGTAGAAATTGGACAAAGAAACTGATTACGTTGTGAATTATTTTCACTCATTGACATTCTATATGGACTTCGATAGTTGTTGATGGTTCTTAATTTATTTCCCAGTACTGGCAAAAGGAGGCAGCAATGTTGAGGCAACAACTGCAAAGTTTGCAAGAAAATCATCGGTATGTTCATTCTTTGACAATTGATTTCTTAAATCATTTGACCAGGAAGATAATATTAGAAAATTGGGATATGCCACAATTGCTAGTTTTGGCACAAACTTATAAACTCAAAAAAAGCCAGCCCTGTCATCCCAAAGTAAATATGTTTAGGTGCAATAGCGGCCATATGCGTTCCTCTTTCCTGCTCCATCACAAAGAATTAAAACAGAATTCATATATCATTGTCAGTTTTACATTAATAACTAGCTATATGCATATGTACCAACCCAACACCCCTACTATCAAAATTCCAGAAGTTGCACTCGTTTTGACTTTCAGCTTACTCCCCATATCAGAACACTACTCTTAACAAGTTAACTAACTTGCATGTATATAGTGGGAAATACTCAAATATGCATATCCTTTTCCTGTATCACACAAGCATAGATTATCTGCAGTTCTGCATGTCTAGCTTGATAATGATGTCCCTGCTATAAAAGAAATGATACCCAGTAAATTAGAAAGTGAAATGGCAAAAGTCGTACATTCAAACGGATTTTCAATTTTTGCTGCATCTAGCACAATGCCCGAACTTGCATCTATACTATTTATTACTGCATTAGAATATCCAAATGATTTGCCAGCATATTAGAATGCTTACTTGACATGCATGCAACAGAAAAACATATGCATTTTTGGCGCTGTACACTCAAAATCAGGAACCATATGTTCTCATTCTGTTCCATTAACAAATATAGTTGACAGATTTTCATGAAATGAAAGGATCGATTGGTTTCACATTACTGTAGTATAATTAGTGTGAGTCACAAATTTGAGCATCTCATCAACCATAATTTAAGACTAATAACACAGACAAATGATGGGAGAGGAGCTTTCCGGTTTAAGCATAAAAGACCTGCAAAACTTGGAGAATCAACTGGAAATGAGTTTACGTGGCGTCCGAATGAAGAAGGTTTGAAAAACTTGTCTCAATGTTCAGTATTTGAAATTCTATACTTGGGGAAATGCATCTGATAGCTCCTTGGCCACTTCAGGACCAATTTTTAATGGATGAGATTCAAGGGCTAAATAGAAAGGTGAACCACAGACACATTATCAACTAATTCCATTTTCAATTTCATAGTTTCTACCTCAAGCAGTTAAGAGGACCTTCATTCTTTGTTTCAGGGTAACCTCATTCACCAAGAAAATGTGGAACTTTATAAGAAGGTAAGCCTGATTCACAAATAAAACTTGAAATTGCAGAAGTAACAAGTTTGCATAGTAGTACAAATAATTCAGCAAAATCAAGAGTCCCATAACCTACAAGGTCATGAGATTTCACTCCATGCTCATCAGACCATTTTATAACCCAGTTATATGGAACAAGAAATGTGAATGGAGCAAATGGAACTTCACTTCTAACGAATGGTCTGAACATTGGAGATGACTCGCATGTTCAAGTTCACCTCCACCTTAGTCAGACACAGCAACAAAGCTATGACTCAACAAGAGCCACAAAATTGGGGTAAATTTCATACATGCTACTAGCTTAATTATAGCTTCTAAGTAATTTGTCATCATCTTGATGCCAAACTTTTGCTTGATAAATGCAGCAGACTACAACTTGATTAGCAAAGCAGAAGCACCTACTGCCAAGGGATATTACCTGACTCAAGCCTTTAATTACAAGATTACACCTCTACTGGTGCAATGTGGTATTTCAGCAACTGACCATTCATCAAACTTTTAGTTTAACAGTGTGAAGAGAAAAACTTAAACATTTGTGTGTGACCAAACCAACATCATATAAATAGAATCAAGTATAATAAAGAGAACATAGCATTGCTCTCATGTAGAAGACAAGCTTTAAGTTATACCATTTCCCAGAGCACGCAGACGTTAGTTTTAATTGTTCCATAACATCGTCATATCATATGCATCAGAGAGTCCATATGATGTTGAAAGACAGCAATATGCAGAAGTAAGCAACACCATATTAGAAAAGTTAAAAGAAACTGCATACTATATATCACTAAATCTTTTCACTTTGGATAATGCAAAAGAGGAAGTGACAACAACTACCTTCACTTTATCACAGAATGACTTGAAAAGACAGAGGCCCTGATGTACTTCATAAGCACAACTAACATTTTTTCCAGAATCAACGAAATGATTAGAGACTAAAGGAAGAAACAAATGTTGATTAGCATGTGGTTCAAACAAAGGAATAGCAGTAGTCTGCCCCATTTTTCTTTTTGCATAACAACATGAATGCTGCACTAGAGCATCTCTACAATAATAGGACAACCCTAACAAAATCTAAAAGCATAGGTCATTTGAAATGATTTGGTACAAATTACTTGAGAACGCAGCAGTTTCCAATGGAATAATGTAGCTATCACACTAACTGAAATGATAGACGATATGAGAGCATGAACAAAATGTAAAAATTTGACACTGCAGCCAAAGATCAATTTTCATCAACTCAACTTGACAAAAAAGTTCCCATATGCAGGCCTAACTTTGAAATTGCAATGTTTCACTTCAGTCAATTAAGAAGGTTAATGAGTCTCAATTTGTGTTAAATGTTCAAGACATCCAAAAGCAACCTAAGAACAGAGTGTTCTCGCCCAGACAACTTCCATGTGACAAATCACAATCTTCTACTATACTTCATTCAGAAGAACGTATCACTTCCTATTGAAAATATTCTTTATGCTAATATTCAAAGTTCATGCAAGCAAGTTTTAATGGTGGAACCCTACTAAAATTTTTACCACAAAATAGCATGTAATTGTTGGCTAAAAAGAACAAAATCAGAATGGAAATTATTTATTCCAAATGACCTGATAGCCAAAACCACCAGTTCCTCAAGGGCTAGAAGATACATGACCCATAAGAGAAAGAAATAATTTACAAATATGAAAAGATACTAGAAATTGATTCCAAAAGTTGAGGCATAGCAACCTAATCATTTATCCAAAGCAAATATTAACAAAACTAACCTTCTTTTGTTGTCCCATGTTGCAGGTATTTTTGGTCTCCAGCTCAACAAGGGAAGTATGACACTGAACAAACAGCAGTAGATTGTTTCAGCAGAAGCTTAACTGGTAATATCTTGTTGTTAAGTACTTTCAATTAAGGACAGAGAATCAAAGTGAAGCTGCACAGTAGAACCACCAAAAGAAAGAAAATAAATAAATAGAAATGATATATTTTATATTATAGAAATATCCAGCTAATTTTCTCGATTCTCTATAGATAATTAGTTGATATTTTATTACTTAGAGAATAAATAGATTCTTCTTAATTTACGGAGGTAATTCGATTTGTATTGTCCTATATATTCCTTGTACTATTCACAGAAAAATTAAGGAAGAATTACTGTCTTCTTACTTCGTGGTATCAAAGTCACGGCTCTTCTACAATATTTTTTTCTTTCTTCATTCAAATTAGTCCTAGATGGACTATCGCTTAGCAATGACTAGTCAACGGAGAAACTCCTCATCCTCCAACGATGATTTCAGCAATTCGAGTGTGACTAATTCTGGCGTTATGACAAGCAACGTACAACGTAACTGTGATTTTCTTGCTCAAATTTGCCTTTTCATTCGACGAATGATAGGTTGAATGGTCAGAATTACCTGGAATGTTTGCAAACAATAAAGTTGGCCATTGACGAAGAGGAAAACTGGGGTATTTGACTGGAGAGAAAACAAGGTTGGCCTCGGATGATCCAAATATGGCAATATAGAGGTCCGAAAATTCTTTCATCACAACTTAGATGATTAATTCCATAGAACTTGCAATTGGAAAATCTCATATGTTTCTACCAACAGCTAGAGATGTATGGGATGCGGTTTGAGCGATGTATTTTGATATTGAAAATTCTTCCCAAATTTTCGAACTAAAAATGAAACTATGAAAAGCCAAGTCACCTTACATTGTTTTATAATTGTCGGATTAAGTAGAATCATGCAGTATTATCTAGAAGATTGTATAGCTATAGAAATCATATAAATCCATGATATCTAAGGATTAGAATAAGATACAGATTTCCATGTATCTTAGGAAATCTAATACTATATTTAGTATAGACAATTGTATATATATTGACTATAGCTGTAACCTACCGAATATGAGAATGAAATTATCTCCTTTGCTAATATTTCACATGGTATCAAATCTATTGGCTCTTTCCTAAAACTTTGATTTTTTTCTCTAGTCATATTGATTGAGAGTCTCATCTCCACTGTCCCTCTCAACGTCCTAGCCTTATCACTCACATTTTCCTGCTCCTTTCCTTAGTCCTACCGAATCAATCATGTCAGAATCACCTAGTAGTTCTACTGAAATCATCAGCCACTCTGTTGAGAGTACTGCTGTTGCTATACTTGGAGATTTGTAGAATATTCAAGCTGCATACCGGTTGAATGAGAAGAACTATTTAAAGTGGTCACAACTGATCCGCACATTCCTAAAGGGGAGAGAGAAATTCAGTCATTTATTGGGTACCAGTCCTTCACAGAATGATCCAAAATTTGCGGCATGGGATGAACCAGACTCCATGGTTATGTCCTGGTAATGGAACTCAATGCTGCCAGAAATTAGTGACACATGCATGTTCCTAGGAACTGCCAAGGAGATATGGGAAGCTATTCGGCAGACTTATTCCAAAGTTAATGATGCTGCACAGATCTATGAGATTAGGACGAAAGTTACTGTCACTGAATATTTGAGCCTCTTACAAAGCTTGTGGCAGGAGATGGATCATTATCAATGTATCCAAATGCGTTGTAGAGAAGATGCAACAATTTTGAAACGTTTTGTGGAAAAGAATCGTATTTATGATTTTTTTGCAAGTTTAAACGTGGAATTTGATGCTGTAAGAGTGCAGATTTTGGGAAAACAAGACCTACCGTCTCTGAATGAGACAATCGCTAGTATACGTGAGGAAGAGGGACGCCAAAGTGTTATGCTTGAACCTCAAGGAGGAAATGGTTTTGCACTTATTACCAAGGCCACGGAATTGAAGGAGGCTAAAAATACTAGAGTGGACTCATCCAAACCTTTTAATTGAGATTCTATATCCTGTATATATTGCAAAAAGCATCGGCATACTAGGGAGAAGTGCTAGAAACTTCATAGCAAGCCCAATCGCAGTGGGAACAATTGAAGTCAAGCACATATGGTGAGCACTTCGTCAACTAATGACGAAAACTCTAAGAAACCTATTCCTGAGTTCAATACTGAAGAAATGGAGAAACTAAAAACATTTGTGGAGTCCCTTGAAAAGCCAATCTCAACAGGTACTTGTTCATTGGCGTTTTCAAGTATTTCTTCTTCTTCTAATCCTAGTGCCTCAGAAAGATATTCCTATCCTATGTGGTTACTTGATTCCGGAGCAACAGATCATATGATTTGTTCTTCTAAATATTTATGTCTTATAACCCCAGCTGTAGCCGTAAAAAAATCACCATAGCTAACGGATCTATCACCACCGTAGCTGGTCAAGGAGATATATACATAAACAAGGACCTTACACTAACAAATGTTCTCCATGTTCCCAAACTATTTGCAAACCTTATTTCCATTCACAAATTAACTACAGATTCAAATTGCAGTATAACCTTTTTTCCTTCACATTGTGTCTTCCAGGAGCTAGGCACGAAGAAGATGATTGGATGTGCTAGTCAGAGAGGTGGTCTCTATTTTTTGGAAAAACAACCCAGTAAACCAGAAGTTGGAAAATCCTTGTCTACATCCTTTCTTTCCGAATCTGTCATGTCAAATCAAGATAAAATTTGGCTTCATCATTGTTGTTTAGATCACCCAACTTTTAGAATTTAGAAGTTCATGTTTCCTTCGTTGTTTAGGGGTCTTATGTCTGAAATTTTTCATTGTGATGATTGTGAACTTGCAAAGCACAAACGTGCTTCCTTTCTAATAAGCAACAATAAAACCTTTGTTACTTTTTCTCTCATTCATATTGATATTTGGGAACCTAACATTTCAAATGTTTCGAGTGCTAGGTGGTTTGTTTCATTTATTGATGATTGTACCCGAGTCACATGGTTTTACCTCTTGAAAAATAAATCTGATGTTAGTACTGTGTTTCCTAAGTTCTATAACATGATCCATACTCAATTTCAGTCAGACAATGCCAAGGACTATTTCAATCAAACCCTTTCATCATTTTTTCAGAAAACAGGAATTATTCATGATTCATCATGTGTTACTACCCCACAACAAAATGGGGTGGCTAAAAGGAAAAATGGACACCTCCTAGAGATCACCAGAGCATTGCTATTTCATAAGAATGTTCCAAAACAATACTAGGGTGAAGCAGTCTTAACTGCTGCCCATCTCATTAACAGGCTTCCAACACGAGTCCTTGGGTTCAAGAGTCCAATTGAAATACTCACAAAGTTTTTTCCAAATTTTTCTATGTCTAACAATCTGATACCCCGAATCTTTGGTTGCGTTGCATTTGTTCATGTCCATTCTCACAATAGGAACAAATTAGATCCACGAGCTCTTAGATGCATTTTTATTGGCTATTCCTCAACCCAAAAGGGTTATAAATGCTTTCATCCACCTTTTATCTCAGCTGATGTTACTTTTGTTGAGAATGAATCTTTTTTTCAGCACACTCATCTTCAGGGGGAGATATTGAGTGAAGATAAGGCAAAGGATATGTTTCTTCTAGATCCTATTGTTCAATCTCAAGACATAACCGTGCCTGAATCTATTTCTGCCCTTAAATCCACTTCTTCCTCAATTGAGTCAACCACACCTACTGCTAAACAGCCACTGCAAGTTTATTCCAGGAGAAAGGTATCAGTCTCTCGACCAGCACAAGATCAATCTCCCATTCGTGTTGTTGCTCAACTTCCAAATGAAAATACCACACCAGATTGTGAACCAAGAGGTGAGTCATCTGAACCAGTAGAAGAACCAAAAGAAACAAGTGTTGAGGACCTACCAATTGCACTAAGGAAAGGAACCAGAACCTGCACAAAACACCCATTGTTTTCCTTCATGTCTTACCAGAACCTATCCCAAAAACATAGAGCCTTCCTAACCAATCTCCACACAATTCCCATACCCAAAAATCTAAATGAGGCATTAGGAGACAAAAAATGGAAGGATGCTATGAAAACCGAAATGGAGGCTCTTGATAAGAACAAGACATGGGAGTTAGTTGAATTGCCAAGAGGGAAGAAACTAGTTGGATGTAAGTGGGTTTTCACTGTTAAATACAAGGCTGATGGTTCGGTGGAAAGATACAAGGCAAGATTGGTGGCTAAAGGGTTCACTCAAACCTATGGCATAGATTACCTTGAGACATTTGCCCCTGTTGCTAAGATGAACACGGTAAGAATACTGTTATCATTAGCTGCTAATTTTGAGTGGAATTTGCAGCAATTTGATGTTAAGAATGCGTTCCTCCATGGTGACCTAGAAGAGGAAATTTACATGGAAGTTCCTCCCGGTTTTGAATCTAAAGAAGGAAGGGTATGCAAGCTGAAGAAAGCTCTTTATGGGCTCAAACAATCCCCACGAGCTTGGTTTGGGAGGTTTGCTAAGGTGATGATTTCATTGGGATTTAAGCAGAGTCAAGGAGACCATACCTTGTTCATTAGACATTCAAAATCTGGAGAGGTTACAGCATTGTTAGTTTATGTAGATGATATTATTGTAACAGGTAATGATGTAGAAGGAATGAAAAATCTGAAGCAATGTCTCTTGAAGGAATTTGATATTAAGGAGCTAGGAAAGTTAAAATACTTCCTAGGCATTGAAGTAGCTCACTCAAAGCAAGGGATTTTCATCTCTCAACAAAAGTATGTACTTGACTTGTTGAAAGAAACAGGGAAATTGGGCTGTAAACCAGTGGGCACACCGATAGAATTCAATCATGGATTAGGTGATGCTCCAGAAGATCCTATTGTAGATAAGGTATCATATCAGAAGCTTGTTGGGAAGTTGATATATCTAGCACATACAAGACCAGATATAGCATTTGCCGTGAGCAAGGTCAGTCAATTTATGCACAATCCTAAAGAATCACATCTCAAGGCAGTAAACAGAATACTGCAATACTTGAAAGGTAGCCCAGGAAGAGGAATTCTGTTTAAGAAACAAACAGTCACAGGTTTGACATTAGAAGCTTATACTGATGCAGATTATGCAGGTTCCTTGGTTGATAGAAGATCAACATCTGGTTATTGCATATTCCTAGGTGGGAACCTTGTAACATGGAGGAGTAAAAAGCAGAATGTAGTGGCAAGATCAAGTGCAGAATCTGAGTTTAGATCTATGGCATTGGGAATATGTGAGTTACTTTGGCTAAAGATAATTCTTGATGATTTGAGAATAAAATGGGAAGGACCTATGAGGTTGTACTGTGATAACAAATCAGCCATCAGCATTGCACATAACCCGGTACAACATGATCGTACAAAGCATATTGAAGTTGATAGGCATTTCATCAAAGAAAAACTAGACAGTGGCTTAATATGCACTCCATTTGTGTCAACCAATGATCAGTTGGCAGATGTTCTTACAAAAGGACTAGCAAGCACAATGTTTCAAGATATTATTGGCAAGCTAAGAATGGAAAATATCCACTCACCAGCTTGAGGGGAAGTGTCGGATTATGCAAACCATCTATAATCATGCAGATTATGTAGAATCAGGCAGTATTATCTAGAAGATTGTATAGCTATAGAGATCTTATCAATCCCTGATTTCTAGGGATTAGGATAAGATACAAATTCCCATGTATCTTAGGAAATCTGATACCTTATTTAGTATAGACACTTGTATATATATTGAATATAATTGTAACCTACGAAAGTAAATGAAATTGTTCTTCACTGCCAATATTTCACACTACTATTACATAGGTCTATTCTAGAAGGGGAAAGGGAATGGTAACCGAGTAAAGTTACCATATTCTATTAGAGGCAGGGACTGGTAGTTATATGACATGCATGAGAGAGAGAGAGAGAGAGAGAGTAGTGAGTTTGTTGCATGGCTGACGTAAGTAGCTGGGTTAGTATAAATAATGTAAAGCATGTTTACTAAGAGAATTCTAGTGAGCCTTAAGCTAGGAGAGAGCAAACACTCTCGAAATTGTTTGCAAGTTATCCTGTAACTTGACATAATTGAGTTACTACTAATAATAATTCAGTGGCAACATGCTTCTCAGTTTAGAGACTATCTATCACTGGTATTAGAGCAACGATCCTATCTATGGCTAATAAGAAGGGAGATAATCGAATTGATGGAATTGAGGACATTAAGAGCTTGCGTGAAGATTTTCAAAAGAACTTTGAGCTATTGAGGAAGAACTGAGACTAGAGAAAGAAGAATTGCAAAAAAACTGGGAGTAATCCCAGCTTGAGATGGAGGAGTTACGTGAGATAATGAAGCTGTTTCTGAGCCGCCAGGGATTTTGGACAACCATCGGGGTTCAAACCAGTGAAGGAGTTTAGGCGATATCAACCAGAGAATATCGATCAGAATGTACCTCCACTGGAGTATGGGTGGAATAATACGACCGATCGGGAACCACCCCATGGGTTTGCTCGACAGGAGCATGATCAACGTGGGCCATCGAAGGGAGGGGAGCATGAACGAGAACAACGGAGAGAAGGATGGAGGGACTTTACAGAAGAACCACCATTGGGATTTGTACAACAGGGGGAACCTCAACGTGATTGTCGAACTAGGAGGGTAGAGATGCCAATCTTTGACGAAGACGACTTGGATGGGTGGATTTATCGAGTTGAACATTTTTCTCAGTGAGGAGGTTTAACGAAAGGGAAAAATGGAGTTAGTATTACTCAGCATAGAGAAGAAGGCATTGGCACGGTTTAGGTGGGTGTAGAGCCGACGACCGATTAGAAATTGGGAATAATGTAAGGGTCTACTTGTTGAAAAATTTCGACCCATCTAGGAAGGAACCCGTGCCAACGTCTACTGGCAATCAAGCAGACAGATATAGTAGATGAATATATTTGTAGGTTTGAGGAATTAGCTGCTCCATTAT
>JANVCL010000006.1:6150761-6165117 GCA_026546855.1 Erythroxylum incrassatum | reverse complement strand
ATTGTGGGCCAAGAGTTAGAGTCATTTGAACCAACAGAAGAACCAAAAGAAACAAGTACTGAGGACCTACTGTTATATCCCTGAGAACATGATCAAGTTATCGGACGATTGATCAGGATCAAATTCAACTCTCTTTCCCTTGCTGCTGTTCTTTTTTTGACCCGTTTTGAATAAAAACTTAGACTCATTCAAGGGAGACTGAACCTTAGAGTTTGATAGAGAGAGCTCCAATCTCTGGGGTTTGATTAAACTCTGACTACTCTTTTATTTAGCTTCTGTCCTTTAAAATAAGGATCAATCATATTACAGATATAAAAGTCTTTTATCTATAGACTTCCTAACTGTTCGGTTCCTTTAAATAAGTATCAGACTTATTATAATGATAGAAGTCCTATATCTCTAAACTTCCTACGGAATAAGAATAGGAAAATAATTATAGAAGTCCTATATCTCTAAACTACCTACGGAATAAGAATAGGAAACAATAAACTGACAATAAAAGAGAATATCAATTCTGAAGCTTTCCTTTTTTGGTATTTCTAGTATATGGTTTCCCAACGAAGCCATCCACAACACCTACCAATTGCACTTAGGAAAGGAACAAGAACCTGCACAAAACACCCACTGTTTTCCTTCATGTCTTACCAAAACCTATCCCAAAAACATAGAGCCTTCCTAACCAATCTCCACACAATTCCCATACTGAAAAATCTGACACATTAGGAGACAAAAAATGGAAGGATGCTATGAAAATCGAAATGGAGGCCCTTGAGAAGAACAAGACATGGGAGTTAGTGGAATTGTTAGGAGGGAAGAAATTAGTTGGATGTAGGTGGGTTCGTAAAATACAAGGCTGATGAATCAGTGGAAAGATATAAGGCAAGATTAGTGGATAAGGGGTTCGCTCAAACTTATGGCATCGATTACCTAGAGACATTTGCTCCTGTTGCTAAGATGAACACGGTAAGAATTCTGCTATCATCAGCTGCTAATTTTGAGTAGAATTTGTAGCAATTTGATGTTAAGAATGCGTTCCTCCATGATGATCTAGAAGAGGAAATTTACATGGAAGTTCATCCCGGATTTGAATCTAAAGAAGGAATGGTAGGCAAGCTGAAGAAAGCTCTTTATGGGCTCAAACAATCCCCACGAGCTTGGTTTGGGATGTTTGCCAAGGTGATGATTTCATTGGGATTTAAGCAAAGTCAAGGAAAACATACTTTGTTCATTAGACATTACAGCATTGTTAGTTTATGTAGATGATATTATTGTGACAAGTAATGATGTAGAAGGAATGAAAAATCTGAAGCAATTTCTCTTGAAGGAATTTGATATCAAGGAGCTTAGGAAAGTTAAAGTACTTCCTAGGCATTGAAGTAGCTCACTCAAAGCAAGGGATTGTCATCTCTCAACAAAAGTATGTACTTGACTTGTTGAAAGAAATAGGAAAATTGGGTTGTAAACCAGTAGACACACCGATAGAATTCAACCATGGATTAGGTGATGCTCCAGAAGATCCCATTGTAGATAAAGTATCATATCAAAAACTTGTTGGGAAGTTGATATATCTGGCACATACAAGACCAGATATAGCATTTGCCGTGAGCAAGGTTAGTCAATTTATGCACAATCCTAAAGAATCACATCTCAAGGCAGTAAACAGAATACTACAATACTTGAAAGGTAGCCCAGGAAGAGGAATTTTGTTTAAGCGACAAACAGTCACAAGTATGACATTAGAAGCTTATACCAATGCAGATTATGTAGGGTCTTTGGTCGATAGGAGATCAACCTCTGGTTATTGTATACTCCTAGGTTACCTTGTAACATGGAGAAGTAAGAAGCCAAATGTAGTGGCAAGATCAAGTGCAAAATCTAAGTTTAGATCTATGGCATTGGAAATATGTGAATTACTTTGGCTGAAGATAATTCTTGATGATTTAAGAATAAAATGGGAAGGATCTATGAGGTTGTATTGAGATAACACATTAGCCATCAGCATTGCACATAACCCAGTACAACATGATCGTACAAAGCATATTGAAGTTGATAGGCACTTCATCAAGGAAAAATTGGACAGTGGCTTAATATGCACTCCATTTGTGTCATCCAAGGATCAGTTGGGAGGTGTTCTTACAAAAGGACTAACAAGCACAGTGTTTCGAGATATTATTGGCAAGCTAGGAATGGAAAATATCCACTCACCAGTTTGAGGCGGAATATCGAATTATGTAGAATCACGCAGCATTATCTAGAAGATTGTATAGCTATAGAAATCATATAAATCCCTGATTTCCAGGGATTAGAATAAGATACAGATTTCCACGTATCTTAGGAAATCTGATACTATATTTAACATAGACAATTGTATATATATTGACTATAGCTGTAACCTACTGAATATGAGAATGAAATTATCTCTTCTCTGCTAATATTTCACAATAATGAACTTGTAACTTTGTGGCAGGAATTGGACCTATGTTATGAAGATGATTAGGACTATCTGAATGATAATATCCGACATAAAAAAGGGGAAGAAAATGATAGAATTTATGTTTTTTTGTTTTTGCAGATTGAATCAAGAATTGGTTGAAGTTAGAGGCCGAATTTTGAGAAGAATGCCTTTACCCTCCATCAAAGAGGTTTTCTCGCAAGTAAGGAGAGAGGAGAAGAGGCGGAAAGTGATGATTTGCAACACCAAATCTGAGGTTGAAAGTTCTGCATTCATGTCGAAAGGAATAGATGTTGAGGGAGATAGAAAAAATAACAAAAGGACATGATGTGACCATTGCATATGTGATTTACACAACCGAGAAACATGTTATAAAGTTCATAGGAAGCCAAAAAATTGGAAGAAAAAAAACAATTCGGAAACAACCATACATCCTAAGCCAACTATTGAATCCGGGCCCAAAACGTCTTCTAGCATGCAACCTTTCACAAAAGTACAGATAGAGCAAATCTGTAAAATTCTTCGACCTCAAAATTTCTCTAGTCCAAATCCTACTTGTTCTTTAGTTCAAAAAGGTAATTATCTAATTGCCTCATTAGTGTCAATTCAGATCATTCTTGGATAATTGATTATGCAGCAACAGATTATATGACTAGGTCTTCTAAATTGTTTTCCTTCCTATAGTCCTTGTGTAGGAAATCAAAGAGTAAAAATATAAGATGGCTCCTACTCAACAATAGCTAGGAAAGGATAAATTATTCTTTCTCTTAATTTTACACGCCATAATATTCTTCATGTTCCTAAATTATCCTGCAACTTCTTGTCAGTTAGTAAAATAACTATTGACCAAAATTGTCGAGCTAATTTTTCTCCATGTGATTGTCAATTCCAAGATTTGAATACAGGGAAGATGATTGACAATGCTAAACATGTTGGAGGTCTCTGTTTCTTTGAAAATGGATATGACTCAACAAATAATCCCAGAGAACTCGTCTTAATTCTATTTCAATACTGCGTGCAAATAAAATTATGTTATGGCATTTTAGATTTGGACATCCAGGTTCTCATTATATGAGACATTTATTTTCGAAGCTTTTTTTCAAATAAAGATTTATCTTCATTTCAGTGTGAAATTTGTCAAATCGCAAAACATCATCAAACATCTTTCCAAACACAACCTTACAAGGCCACAAAATCCTTTGTTATAATCCATAGGGATATTTGGCGACCTTCGACAATAAAAAAAATAATTGGAACAGGATCGTTCACAACTTTTATTGATGACCACAATAGAATCACTTAGTTATTTTTACTCAATGGGAAGTTAGACTTAGAGGTTGAGAGGGTGTTTCAAGATTTTTATAACATGATCCAAACACAACTTCAAGCTAGACTTTAAGTTTTTAGAAGTGATAATGGAAAAGAATACTTCAAGGTTTTGAGGAATCTTTTGTTGAAAAAAGTATTATTCATCAAAGCTCATGTACTGACACTCCACAACAAAATAGAATAGCACACAAAAAAACATCTATTACAAATTGCAAGATCTCTAATGTTTTCAATTAATACTCCTAAGTATTTATATGGTGAGGCTATCCTCGCCACTACATATTTGATCAATAGGATATCTTCAAAAGCTTTAAAATGTCAAACACCTCTTAATTATTTTAATAAATGCTTTCCTTCATCTCGATTATCACATGACCTCCCTATTGAAGTGTTTGGTGTGCAACATTTGTTCATATTCATGACAACAATTGGGGGAAACTTAATTCCAAAGCACAAAAATGTGTTTTTGTTGGTTATACTTCCACTGAAAAAGGGTACAAGTGCTTTGATCCAATAACCAAAAGGTTTTTTATTTCCATGGATGTCACAATGATGGAGACATATAGTGAAGATTCGTTGTTTGATATTTATGACAATGATGTAGATATTTTCTATAACCTCGATTCAAACATTGATGGTGTTTCAAATAATGAAAATAAGGATTCATCTTTAATGCCTTTACAAATTCAATCTCAAGAAAAGAATGAAATGTGTACAAGACAAGATAGAAATCGTTTTAAAGGGAAAGTCTTTTTGATAAATATCCAAATGAGAGGAAAACACAGACAACTTGCAGCATTGTTAAGAGTCTAACCCCGAAACAAATCCAAAAATTGGAGAACAATTTTTAAATATAAGTTTGAGTCTATTTCTATTGAGTCATTGTCACTTGAACCAATATAATATCTATTCCAGAGTCAGATGAAACCTTAGATTTAACCATTGCTCTTAGGAAAGGTTCTAGAACTGGTACCAAATATCTTTTGCATAACTTCTTATCATATCAAAGTCTATCTCTATCATTTCAAGCATTTATTTCTAAGTTATACAATGTTTCCATTCCTAAGAATATATGAGGCTCTAAATATTCCTGACTGGAGGGATTCAGTCCTGGAGGAGATGAGAGATTTGGAGAAAAATAGAGCGTAGGAGGAAGTTGATCTTCCAAGAGGGAAAACACTAGTCGGATGTAAATAGGTGTTCACCGTAAAGTACAATTCTAATGGATTACTTGAAAGATATAAGGCTCGCCTTGTTAATAAGAGGTTTACACAAACTCATAGCATAGACTATTTAGAAATGTTTTCAGCTGTTCGCAACATTTGTAAAGTCTCAAGGCTACTTATAGGGGTAGTCTGATCATACTCTATTCATAAAAACTTCTACAGAATGAAGGGCGGCAATTCTAATTGTGAAAGTAGATGAAATTATCCTCACTGACGATGATTTTGAGGAAATTGAAATTCTTAGAAAGAATCTCTCAAAGAACTTCCTAGGGATGGAAATTGCTAGATCTAAGAAGGGCATAGTAGTCTCCCAACGAAAGTATATCCTGGACCTTCTAGAAGAAACTAGGATGAGTGGATGTAAACCATCAAATACTCCTACCGAATTAAACTCAAAGCTGGGTGAAGTTAAGGAAGGAGTTCCAGTAGATACAGGTCGATATCAACGATTGATAGGAAAGCTAATCTATTTATCTCACACCAACCCAGATATTTCCTTTGTTGTGAGTGTGGTAAGTCAGTTTATGCATACTCCCTGTGAAGAACACTTGGAAGTAGTGTACAGAATTTTAAGATACTTAAAGGAACTTTAGAGAAAGGATTATTCTTTAAGAAAAGTAATCAAAGGAGAGCTGAAGTCTACACTGATATAGACTAGGCAGGGTCTCTTACTAACAGAAGATCAACTTCTGGGTATTGAACATATTTTTGGGGAAATATAGTAACCTGGAAAATAAAAAACAAAATGTGGCAGCAAGAAGCTCAAGGAATTTGTGAAATAATTTGGCTTAAAGGAGTAATGGAAGAACTTAAGAATCCAATGTGGCACCAAATGAAGTTGTTTGTTGATAACAAAGTAGCTATCGGTATTGCCAACAATCTAGTTCTAACATGATCGGAAGAAGCATGTGGAGATTGACAGGCATTTTATAAGAGAAAAACTTGAAAGTGGACTCATTTACATACCATTTGTACCTACAACACAACAAGTTGCCCATATCTTCACCAAAGGGCTAATAAGACAAAATTTTGAGTTTTTGGTAAACAAGTTAGGCATGATCAGTATCTATGCACCAACTTGAGGGGGAGTTTATATTATATTAATTAGTTGAGATTTATTACTTAGAGATTAAATAGATTCTTCTTAATTTAAGGACGTAATTAAGGTTGTATTGTCCTATATATTCCTTGTACTATTCACAAAAATTAAGAATTACTTTTACTTCATATTTCATTTCAAAATTTAAAAGAAGTATAATCCATCATGTGCAAACTTTAGTAATAAAATTCCTTTCGTAAAGCACATAATGCATTCTGTAATTAAATTCTAGTACCAATTAAACAAATGACAAACAATCAGATATGATACCAAATTATTGACCTTAGACAATATTATTCCAAACTATAAGAATGCTTGCAGAAAGCAGCCCATATCACTTTCTTTTCTGATTCCCCACATCAAATTATTCACCACATAATTTCGTGGTGAAAAATTCTAGTTCTAACAGTTAATTACCATCCTTCACCTACTTTCATTTATCAACTACAAATCTTAAATGACTAATCATTTTCCATTTCAAACTCCTTATGGTCTGCGATATATTTGTGGAAAGGTGTTATAGACTTTTAAAGATGGAATTACTATAAACATGCATTTTTTACAGATACTTATCACATTCTATATCCACCGTTTTGACTAAATTCAATCAAATTGAATATATTCCTATTCTTCAATGAAAAATAAGAAGTTACAAAAAAAAAAGAATGTGGAGTAGCATAAACAAGATGCTTTTTATTCATCAATCCTGATCCACATGTCTTTGAAAATGCATCTTACAAGAAAGAAATTGAGAAACATATTAATCAACATTGTTATTACCTTTTAGATTTGAACCTAATAGTCATAAATCAGATTTGAACCTAATAGTCATAAATCAATTTTAGAATACTTATCCTAATAGGATTATTTACATTTTAATGGCTCAAACTGTTTAATTAACATAATTCAATATGATCCATCAGCCATTTCTATAGCACCTATAAATTTAGAGAGGATACCAAAAAAAAACAATTTTTTATTACTTATCAAATTTGAAATTTCATTTAACTAGAACTGAGTCAATAATCAACAACAAGCAAAAGAGAAGAAATATTTAATGCGCTTCTACACATAATGTCTCATGAGGGAAACTAAAAAGGACAAGGTTCACCCAACATTTTGAATATCAACAAAAACCATTGTCTAAAATATTGAGGTGCTTGTATAATAGCCTCTCTGATGGACATTAGGTACAACATACTTCTCAAACGAGATTGTCAAAAATACTTGTTTACACTAAGTACAAATCTCAAGCAATTACCATTTGCATTCTACAAATGATTGAGAAATAAGATTGCACCCATAAGCACAAACTAAAACAAAAATCTTCATTATGAACATCTTAGGAAAATTAGAATGCAAGGAAAATACTTCAAAAAGATCTTTATGCAAAAAGAGTACCCATACCAATAAACTCTTAAATCTAACTAAATTAGCAACTTCTCAACTTACTTGACCCCAATTCCACTATTTTATTTGGAATGATCACACCAAGGAAAATTGGTGATCCATAACTTACAAACTTGACACAATGAATCTAGACAAACAAAGAGTGACTCTCAACTGACTCAATTCCATATTGAATCTTATAAATATTTAGCCATTGGGAATCATGTTAGAATCCTCAACCCATATCTCAAAAGCTCAAAAGTAAATACAATTTAATATTCAAGAATGCAAAGGAATTCGTCTAAATAAAGTCATAGATTTTGAAATTACTAACATCCAATAAGGTAGGTATAATAATTATTGACCTAAGTGAAGAAAAAGATCATTACATCATCCAAGGTTTTGATTACCAAATTGAGTATATATGTCAAAAGGCTCCATTGCTTCATAAAGTTACTGATTATAGTAATATAATCTCGACATTGTTAATACTTGAAATACTTTAAGTAGGATTACCAACAAAATGAAAGCATTGACAAAGATTGCAAACAAGAAACTACTAAGTCACTTGTTTCAAAATTTATTGCTACTATTTTTGGTTTATCAAAATGAAAATTAGTTATAAAATCTTCTTTCCAAATATGGATATCCTTCCTTCCTATAAATATGAATTTTAGGTACCATGTAAATTACACCAAGGCTAATAAGAAATATCTAGTCTTTGTAGTCATCATTTCATGCTAATTCATCTTTATTTTTTATGCTCTTTCTTTTATGTCATATTTCAATATCGTATTAGAGCAAATTCTTGTGAATCAACTAGCATGTGTTCCTCTATGAGTCTACAATTTGAATCCTTGTGTAAGAAGTCAAAGAAGCTGTCGCAACAAAATTCTTCCCAAAGTAAATAATCAAATGATGAAATTCCAACACAACATGGCTTCAAAGGAATTATATGGGCTTAGAGAAAAGATTAATTGTTACAAGTTGATGTAGATGATCCGACTAGAGAGAGAGTGATTGATAATACTTTATAATTTACTTCGTTCATCCGTTAATTTACTAAAATAAACAAATTGCAGAATCTTTAATAAAACAATACTACTATGTAGATCAAAAGAATAGGAACCCTATGTACAAGGTAAAGTGCATAAGTAACAAAAAGATCTGGCGATATTTGTGTCTATAAATGCAAATCTTTGTGACTAAATCACAAAAATATTATGTACATTTATATTTCTTACATATACTTTAATTGACATCTAGCATGATTGAAACTTAAGAAGGATAAATTTCAACAAAATCCCCTATGATTTTATTGTTCGTAAAACCCCACTATGTTTTTAATTTAACTCGATAATTTTTTATGGTTTGATAATTAGTACAACTGATTATTTTAACAATGTTAAATAATGTGAAATTATAAAATTTCCAATATAATATCATACTTCAAAGTATTATCATATTGCTAATCAATCCTATTAAACAAAAAAAATAAAAAGTTCAAGTTTAATTATTGACCAAATATGTAAAAGGTCTATTTTATGAATTATCAAACTACTGGAACTTCTTTATCTTCAGATATAGCCAAATCATAAGGGATCTTAGTTAATTAGATCCACACTAAAGTTATTCTCTTGAGAACTTCTCTGCCTGTTACCCCCACCAAACACATGAAAACTTATTTCCTACTACCAAAAATTTATAGGGGAGAACAAACTGTAAGATTCCAACACCTTTTTTGACCATACAACAATTTATCAACGCTTAATAAAGCAAACAATTGGTGTATTCAGCTCCAAATAACTTCATAATTCAATAATGCCTCTAGAATTAACCGATAAATGTAGTATCACATCTCATGGCTTGGAAGAGATGGTAAAATAGCCAACATTGACAATATGACAAGCATTTGCTCCCTCAAATATCTTAAAATAGCCAACATTGACAATATGACGAGCTTTGTCTCCCTCCAATATATTCTTAGTATTAAGTTTTCTTTTGCACACAAAAAATTCTATTGTTCTCAACTAGACCATACCCCTTTTCTCAAAGACCCATCATAATCTATATAGAATTTCTCCAATCTTTATGTTCCTTGAAAATATAGAAGCTAAGTGCATAATCTTGATGTTATCCTCACAACTCTTCTTGCTTGGCCAAAGAAGTATCTCATTCACATCAAGAACAAGTATGACTGTATGAGATTTCCAGCACTAACTAAATAGAAAGCAGCATACTATAAGCGTCAATAATCCATCAGCCACCTAGCACCCAAGTCGCTCACAACATCCATCAGGCGAAAAGGCCAAAATTAATAGGAAAAGACAGTAACAAAAAGACAGACTTTGCAATTGTATGTTAACTGTAACAAAAGCAAGACTACAAAATTGCAAGTTAACTCTAATAACAAGAACCGGAAGGCAGGAAATCGAAAGTTACTGCTGGCGTGATTATTCCCACATCATTACCACAAATCAGAAAATAATCGCATATTTCGTATATTATTCTTAGCAAATGATCCAAAACAAGAACGCGAGAATAACAAATAAATAAGAACATCAGTCTACTGTTTAATATTTTATGTGACTTCCACAATGCGATTGGTTTATATCACAACGTATGACAATTGGAAATCAGATCTTGACAAGTTCAATGATTCTCCTCAATTAAAACCGTAGGAATTAACGTCTATTAAAATGATGATGATTATAAGCAAATTCGGATTCTAAACAGTCAACCAACTGCCTTGTCTAAAACGCTTAACTACTACATGAATCATCACGTACAGCTTGTGCACTCATGATAACAGAAACATCAAGAAGTAAAATTCAGATGAAAGACAAACGGCTTTAAATGCGTAACTAAATCTGGAAAGGAAAATAGAGTAAAAAGATACCTCAAAGCGCGGTGAATCATGAATATATCCATTTCTGACCATAGAGTGAGCAAAATCCGATTACGTCCTAAGCTCGTTATCCTTAAAAGAATCAGCTCTTGTTCGTCATCCTTAAAAGAATCAGCTCTTGTGTACACAAATCATCTGAAAAATAAAAATCCAAATCCAAAAAAAGAAAAGGATAAAGAGGGAAGTTAAGAGAAAAAAAAGAAGTATATATCCACGGACTTTCACACTACACGTAAGGAAAATAACAATGTTTTGTTTCTCATCAAAGGAAACGTCGGAAGCCAAATCGTGGAAAGGTAAGTGCTGCAATGATGTTAAGATAGGGTTCTTAGTTCAAGTTTCTTCGGACTTTCTCGCCAACCAATCGGATGATAAACAGATAGCATAAGTATCAGAAGCGCGCGGAATTAATGGTCCAATAACGATCGAAGCAAGTACTAAAGAAGAGAACCAGCATTCAAGCGCGAACTCTGACCTCAACAGAACGAAAATATGCATCTTCTGTAAGTAATCGAAACTTCAAAATCATCAAAACCGAAGGAAAATGGAGAAAGAAAGAATCAAATCTCTGAAGAAATCGTTCCCCTGACAAGCAGAGAAATCTGAAAAAGGAAAGGAAAATAAAACATCTGTGACACTGTAGATTTAAAGGAACACGGAGAGGGAACAAAAAACGAACGGAGGAAGTCGGAGTTTTTCAATGAGGGAAATGGAAATATCAGGAATAGTTAAAGAGTGTTTATATAGATTATAGAGTGAGGGGCTGGGTTTTGGCCCCACTCGATCGATACACGTAATCAAAATTTAAATGTCTAAATACTTTCCCTTTTTCATTATTTATTATTTATAACGTAGGGGATTCGGATTCGCCTAGATCACTTTTTGAGTTTTTTCTGTTCTGTGAAACTTACTGCTACCGCTACGTAGTGGCAGGCGTTATGGTTCGTTGTTGGCGTCGCTTCAAGACCGAGTTTTCGTTACTCGGCTGGGAAAATTTTTTTATGCCATTGTTTGAGGAAGGCCTTATCTAATAAACGGTTGATCAATTATTTTACAAATTTAGTAATATTTTACTATTTAATTATATTAAATTGTTGATAATTATGTTTAATTGGGTTGATAAATTTAACTCAATCTATTTTTTTAAAATGCTTCTATAAGAATCATTTTGCTTTGACGTTGATAAATTAATAAATGAAAAAAAATAATTGTGCCAAAAAATATTGATTTCTTATAATTAAATATTAATACCGTAAGTTTCATAGAAACACCACTCAAATACAAGCTCCTTCATCCTTAACCAAAATTTTGAGTTTGAATTTTGAGAATAAAATCGTTTTAAAAACTCACAACAGTAAATTTTGTTATTCAAAAAAATTCTATTCGACTCGAGTTCAGATTAATCTGAACTAAAAAATACGCAGGAGAGAGAGCTTTTGGTAAGATGGCTAGTTGGTAAGTGAAAACCTTTAAGTATGTTTTATTAATCAAACCAATATCAATTATTCAAAAATTAAACTTCTTCCTTAACACTTTAACATTTGTAATTAATAGAAATCCTTTATTTTAAATATAGAAATGTAAATTTAAGCGGAAGATAAAAACATCTCACACCTTGCACTTTAGCATAATCCTCATTAAATTTTGTTGTTATTAAGTACTCACATATGACAAGAAAAAAAAATGGTATACTCGTTTTTCAAAAAAATAAATGGTATAATGATATACTCGTTTTTCAAAAAAAAACAAATGGTATACTCACTTGAATAAAAAATAGCATATTTCAAACTATTATATTAATATTTACAAAAAAATTTATTTATATCATTCATTCTTTTTTGTGGAATCTTAACAGTCTCTTCCCATCGACTCAAAGTCACACAAAAAAAAGGGGCCAAAAATCTTATTAAATCATTTAAATTTACAAATTAAGATTTTAAATATGATAATAAGGGAGCAAGAAAGATGCCATGAAAGCACAACATCATGGGTTTGGACTTGGTCGCATCTGATTTTAATCTCACTTATTATACGGCTTTGTGCCAGAACATTCCAAAAAAAGCATACCAATTTAAACTGATGTCATATAAAAGATTGGTAAAAATGAATTGAAAATTTTAAAATATTTAGTTCAGTTAGTTTAATCATATAAAATTTAAATTGTCTAATTTTTTTATTATACTTTTAAATTTTTTATTCGATTTATTTTAATAACACTTGTTATGAAAATTTGATTAAATTATTAATTTATAGTTCAATTTCAAAAATTAATAAATTCTTATAAATTAAAATAAATAAATCAATTTTCATTTAACAGTATACTTTTAATTAAAATTTGAATTTTTTAATAGATAAGGGCAACATCTTTTAGTTATATTTTAAAATTTTTAATTTTGTTCTATCTTTAGCTGATTTTAAGATATTCTAATATTAATTAAACCTTTTAAATTTTAAATGTTTCATTTTATCAATTTAATTTTTAGTCTGATTTTCAAAACATTGTTAAATTCTAATAATGTCATTGCAATAAGGATCTATGTTAGTTAATGGATTAGTTAAGTTACTTTCTTCTATATTTTTATCATCAATTATGTTCAATTGTATTGTTTATATTAGGTTTATGTTTTTTTGTAGTAAGATCCAAAGTTCCCTTTAAAATTTATCTTATTGTGAGTACAGCTTTTTTAAAGTTTTATTTTTTATATTTGTCAAATTCGGTCTTTATCTTTGAAAAAGTTTGTTGGTTGAATCTCATTGGCTTTGTTATAGCATAAGATTTCCAAGAACTTCATCTTTTTATTTGAATGTTTTAGTTAATTTTTGTTAAGTGTTGAATTTATAAATATTGTATAATTGACCAAAGTTAATAATAATAATCATTTAAAGAAGTATTGTTGCGTTTATTTCCGATTCCGATGTCCATCTGCGTTGATGTATGGTGTTGCTAGCAAGGGCTGACAGTGCTGGAGGGCAATTTTATTATAGCGCGACGATCTCTAAATAAGCCGCCGCCGTATTTGAGCCGTTAGACAAATTCGTGTAGCAAGCTGAGTTGGGCAAACCTACTTCGCCAAAGCCAACCATAAATACGTCAAACGAATAGGGACACGTTTCGACTCCTGAGCTTACCTTGCCTAGCCCCTCCATCTACCAGAGGACACGTTTCGACCCTACAATCGATCTCCAATATAGAGAGAACACGTAGCCTGTGCCGTCCCCACTCATTTTACTAATGTGAAGCTTCTCGGAGTCGTAGGCTCAAAGTCCTACCAATTTCTTTGGGTGAATAAAATAATGAGCAAAAGTGAAAAGACCAGAGGTAATGATGAGGCATCCCATGCTATTGTCAGGGCCACTTGTATCCGAACTCCATAGAATCATTGGTCATATTGGGTGTTTTCTATTATCGCTTTTTATTAAAATAATCCTTGCAAGTACAAGATATTTAAGCCTAGTGTTGTGATATTTAGCACGGGCTTTATATATAATATATATCCAATGTCGTACTTTCTCTGATTAACGGGGTATCGTAACGTTTTTGGATTTGGTTAGTATGGTAACCATGTCATACAACTGTCATTTTAAGGTAATCCGAAATTGGTATTGGGAGACGACTCAAAAGTGAGATTCGTATGAGATATTGCGTGTTCAATAACATAAATCTATGAGTTCATACAATTATTAAAAATTCATAATTGAATTATTCTAAATTATTTAAAAATTATATTTAATAATTTAATAGTTTGATTTATTTTTATATTGGTTATTTAGGGGCTGTTAAAAAAAAGAAACAGATGCGTAAAGCTTGTTTGGCCGAGGATGTTGCGATATTTCGTTTTAAAAAATGAGAAAATCGTAACCAATTTACAAAAAACAAAAAAATAACGTTTCCGTGCGTTTTTAAAACAAAGTTTTCTCTCTCGCTATGGGTTTTCCTGTAGGTTACACCGAGC